>CM069452.1:31789004-32024357 GCA_035610835.1 Ophiura sarsii
ATTGACAGTTCAAAGTTCAATGAGGCTTTCTTTCCCCCTGTCCCCGCCGGTGTCGTAGGTTTTTCATATTTGGAGGGGGGGGGGGGGGGGGGGGGGAAGAAAAGTGAACCGAAAATGTTTGACTTAACATTTATTGGTGCTATGATTGAGGTACATTTCTGCTTTAAACAAGCTTCTACTCCCAAACTATTCCATTTTTGAGAACAATTTTCCGATTGTGTACTTTTGACCATCATAATTCCATGATTCCTCTTGTCAAATGAACCAAAAATGCCATTCTCAACCGAGATACAGTCAATATTGGAGAGCGGTCGCCCCCCCCCCCCCCCCCCCCACCTCGACCCCCTCTGATTACGCCACTGCCTCTCCCCTGTCTCCGTTGTCCCCTCTCTCCCCTTCTCTTTTTTCTTCTCATTTCCCTTCTCTTTTCCTCTCCTTTCCCTTCTTTTTTCCTCTCCTTTCCCTTCCCTCTCCTTTCCCCTTTTTATTTTTTTAGGACAGACCCAAGGGGGGTGTTTCACACCCAAAACACCCCCCCCCCCCTGCGTACGCGCCTGTCTGTATGCACCAAGTCCGCTTGTGGGTGGTCAACTTTTTGTGGGTGGTCAATTGCTTACCAGTTTCCAAAGGCTCGCCGCTTCGCGGCTCTCTGTAATGTCAGTGTTGGGGACACTGTCGAATGGTCGAAACCACATATAGGCCTACATGTAGCATGGGGGGATTTGTTGGGGAAATTTATCACAAGTGAGCTCCATTTTTAACTGGAATATCAGCAGGGTTATAGCTAGGCCAGATTGAGTGCCGGCTAATTTTAATGACGGCGAACGGAGTAAGTGTAGCGAACGAAGTGCAGTCCCACCTTGCGACCCTGGGTTCGATTCCCGGCGCTGGCACAACCGGACTTCCACCCTCCTCCTTATTTGACCCGTTTTTCTCCCCAGATTTTTTCCCCCAAAGCACAAATTGGTGGTAAGGGTTAATCAGGTTCATATTCGGCAACATGAAATCCAGCTGTTAAAAGGTCAGTCTCGATGTGTGCAGGCACGAGAATCTTCCTGATAATTCAGGAATTTCTGCTTTTTCGTCAGCCAAATTTCTGCATTGTAGGTGTTTTTTTCAGACAGTTTTTGGTATTTTTAGTCCAATTTCACACTTATTTTCCTACTTTTCCACAAATTTCCTTTTTTTAATTTCAATTCATTCTCATGCCTGTGCATGTATTTATAAACTATAATAAATTTGATTAAACTTTAAAAAAAATAGGCTTTCCACTGCTCTTAAAAGTAAGATTTGAATCTAGACCAATTTGTGTACATAGCAATCAGCAGTTGTGCCTTCCCAACCATCAGACAAGATCCGCATTGATATCCACACTGTAATTATTGTATGGTAGATTAAAGATTCTGGATCAATATAATTGTTATTACAGCAGTGCACGTTTTTCTACCATATTGGCCCCAGTTTCTTTCGATGTCAGATTCATAGACTGTTATACCTAACTTCAGAAAAGGTCAAATTCAATGGAATCCATTTTTCTTATTTGAGAGTAATTTCCTGTACTGTGCCAATTTGATTTGATAGATTGAAACAATTTCAACTGGTGTTGTGCTGCAAAATGAATGAGGATTCTCATTGTCTTTAACGAACGGCCGAGTGCTTTGGCTGAATAAAAGGGATCTTTGATAAATGACACATATGAGACCTGTCATCACGAAATGAGAGTTAAGTCGGAAAATTTAATTTTGAGGTTTGTCCAGATTCAGAATGCTCAGAAAACAAGCTTTAAAATGATGTGCAACATGTCATAATCTATCAATGTTTTCCTGGTCAAAAATCAAATTGAAATTGAAAAATTCCTTTGTTTTCTATTGATTTTTGGCATGTTCATTGGACCATATCTCCCAATGTATACTGGCGACTTAAATCTCATTTTGTGGTGACAGGTCTCATATGTAGAAACAAACATTGGCATTATACTTTTCAACAGCATTTTACCAGCAGAGATGAAAATTACAAGAAAACAGTCATCTGATGTTAAAAAATTGACTCGTTTTCAGAAAATCTCCAGGGTAATAGTAGTCTATTATAATTTACAATATGTAATCTCTTTTACAATTTTGTATTGGGACTTTTCAGAGTTACCAATATTTCATCTTCATCAGTGACAAGAAGTTTTCATCATAGTTGTCCATGACGCCAGACTAAATTGCAAAATGTGAAAAACCACCAACAAACATATAAGAAATAATAATAAAAAAAGATTAAACAAATTGTAAGGCCATGATGAAATGGTTCACGAATTCATCACTATCATCATCATCATATTGTTTCATTATCCAATGTTGCATTCCCGATACTGTTATTCATTAGGTGTTTATTACAAGGCGATGCACTCTCAAGGTCAGTTTCATCTACTACCCGCTCAAAGCGCCCGTATCTGTCTGTCTTCTAATTTTAAAAAATAGAATGGGATTTAAATAAATAGAGTTCACCTATTACATTTAACTTTTTCTGCTTACGAATGATCTGTGTGTGGTTGGTGCACATACATTTAACAAAAATATCTGAATATGATATAGGGGGCCATTCCAAATTGAAAAGATTTTTTACACTTGTACAATGCCTATGGAATACTGAGTGCTCAGACATAATTTGAAGATAGAGATATTTTCATAAATTACCAGGGTGGGAACTGACATGCTTTGGCTTTAACCTTTTTCAACATGCACCTTATTTATATCCAAATGATTATTAGGCCCCCCCCCCCCAAAAGGTTTTTCTCAAATGACCCACGCGCATTACCAACACCGCCCTCGTTAACTTTTTTTCTCCATTTTTTTTTCTCTTTTTTTCTTTTTTTCTTTTTTTCTTCTCCATTTCCCCCCAAATCAGGTAAATAGGCCCCCACTTTCAGGTCTGAACTGAAACAAAAATTGGGGAAATAATCTGCAGGCCGCATTAGATTTTAGTCTCTCATGTCATCTGAGACAAACTTTTTTTTGTGGGCCTTAATCAATAGAGCCTTCTTTAATTAAAGGGGATAGCCACTTGATTGATCCACACCTGCAGGTCAGATTGCCTATAGACTATCGTCATTATATGCTATCTTCAGAAGATAGCAAAGTGAGTTATTATTGCGATAATCGGTTAGCATGCACACAATCTATCTGTGATGTGATGGATGCAACAATTCTGTCTGCACAAAGAGATAAATTACTGTGCATCATCAATTCATTATACAGTCAACTTGTCTATATATATTTTTCACCTGGCTTGTAGCTCTGAATCGGAACTCTTTTCAATATATGGAAATACCCTATGGTGATGGTATTGTGAATGGGTTAATCAGAGGCAGACCGTAAAATATCCAGTATGGATCGCAATGCAATTTACTCCAAAAAATTATCTATTGCAAATCTGGTGCAAAAAGTGTGAAACAAGTTTTTGTATTTGAAGTTGTTACAAAATACAAAATGTGCCCTTTGAAAAGGAATGATGACACCCAACTTGAAAAGTAAATAAAAAATGAAAAAACAACCCACCCTGTTGTACAGGCCTGTGCTTGTCAAAAAACAGTAATTTTTTTACAGATTTTTAATTTTATTTTTACATTCATTTTCAAGGGAATAAAAGAAGGAAAAAAAGGCCAGACCTACCGACCCGACCTGAGAGGTCCATTTGCCCGTACAACAAGGGTGGTTTTTTCATTGCCCAATAAAACAAATTTGAAAGTTGATCAGTAAAGAGGTTCGGATAAATCAGTGGGTAAAGTGAATTGAAGTAGATCATTGGTTAAAGTAAACCTATCACTGAAGTCATTAATATAGATCATTGGAAAATGTAGCTCTGGGTCCGGGAAGTGTATAAAGTCTGTTGAGGTAGATCAGTGGACAAAAGAGCAAATGGGCAAGTTTGAAATCGGATAAGGTAGTTCTTTCTTTTTTCCTTTAGCTACCCTGTGCCTAAGTCTGGCAAGGGACATGTATGAGCTCGTCGTTTGCAGTCCCAGCTCCCGGATACCCAGGCAACTACAGAGCACTCATCAGTATAGGACGGGGATTTGTGCAGTAGACACTCCCCAGCCGGCGGGGAATTTGTACTCAGTTACGGCCATGCCTCGACAGCGATCATTTCGGTCGGGAAGTTGAGCAGAAATGCTGACGGGGTAGTCAGTGGTAGTTGTCTCATATAGCCAGGAACTTACTGCATCTTGTACAGAGGAGGTGAAGAAAATCGCCTTTTTCTAGTGTAAGCGGGGTATGACTGGCATTTGATCAGGGCTGGGCCAAGACTTGACAAGTTACCCCCGTGGTATGGGGCAGGGACTTCATCAGGTTCTTATCGCTCGAAGATGCCCTGCCCTGCGGTGAAGTCAGCCGAGGTAAGCAGGGATTTGTCAGCTTAAAGAAACGAGTTGTTGCCGAGGTTCCCGTACGTGCCTGAGTACCCAGGGGCATGGATTAAAATTGACAAGTGCATTAGAGACAGCTGATTTTAGATATAATTATAAGAGGGCTATTACCAGAACTAGCGCTATGGTTTATATGTGTAACTCTTGTAAATCGACTGTCTATTCCAAAACAGGTGATGCTATATTTAGATGCGTTTTGGAAAGTGCTCATATCTCACTATCGTAACAATTTATATATAGGTTTAAAGGTGGGAGCTTCATTCCCTATTCCTCTGCCTTGTTTCTTCTAAAGATTGCATAGCAGTTCCCCTCCCTCACGGCTGCACCCTTTTTTGCTCATAGTTTGTCATTTGAGATAGGTGCCAACATCATATGGCAAGAAAGTCTGTCAGCCGGCATCACAGAGGGTCTCTATTCTAAATAACCACTTCATAAATTTAATACCAATAACTTCCCCACCCAACCCCACGTAAAAGTGAAATACCTAGCCACATTGCTGCAATCTTCACCTTATTCTCACGCATTACACATACTATGGCGGATATTATTAATAATTTTATAACGATTGGATTGACTCAATACAATTACTTCCCCCACCTCATCCACCCCTATAGGTGACCCAGGAGACCCCCTTTTGCTGTTGACAACAAGGCAACAAAGCAGTTTGTACGCTCTACTCAACCATACAGTAGATAATCCAAGTGATCACATCAAGTGTGTAAGCGACTTTTGTTTACATTTGCAAAAATCGTAAAACTCGCTAAAAATCAGCCGATTCTCAAACATTGACACACAAAAAACACACCCATGGGCAAATATTTTAGGCAATGACACTGTCTGGGATTCAGAAAAAGGTCTGCATTTTGGGAGATTTTTGTGATGGTACAATCTGCAATTTGTCTGAGCTGTGTTTGTTGTCAACAGCATTCCGGGGTCACCGATACCCCACAAAAATGAAATACATAATCACAATCACTGCAATCTCCACATTGTTCTCATGCATTATCAACATAACGATTGAATTTCATAACGATTGGAATTGGATTGACTCAATGCCATTACTTCCCCCCCCCACCAACCCTTCCTCATTCATATCCATGTAAAAATGAAACACTTAACACTTTCCACACAGCTATTGGTTTTACCATATACAAAAGAGATTTTGGTTTTACCATACAAAAGATATTTTTCAGAAACATTGGTTTTACCATATACAAAAGAGATTTTGGTTTTACCATACAAAAGATATTTTTCAGAAACCTTTCAAGATCTATTTCAAGGATTACTGAACCAATACTAGGCATGTTTGTACTTAATGTAATGCATTTCTCATGGTAATTCCAAATATAGTGATTTAATTCAATAATTGTGACATTTTTGAAAGATTTGGTATCATTTTAGAATGTCGTCTGCAGACGCCTGCCGCGTGGAAAGTGTTAAGTCACATCATAGCAATCTCTGCATTGTTCTCCTATCTTATATGCATCACACCTGCCCTGCATACAAAGCATTTCGTGACGATCGACACGGTGCAAAATGCTTTTATAATACACTTGTGAAATTGGTGATGCATTAAATTAAATCTGAAACCCATTGTATTATGCACAATAAGTTGAAATGTCTAAAAATACACTATTTCAAGTCTCGTGCTTAGATATGAATTTTGGAGTGTGTGATACGATGCTATTAAAGAAAGCATAATCGTCTCAGGTGCGCATTGTAGATTTTCCAGTACTTTCGATGGCAAGAAACACATTTTGAATTAATTCTGTCATATTTGTTGTGTCAATATCCTCAATGAATGCGTAATAATTATGTGTAACTTCCACATTGTTGAATAAATAAATAAACTTTCCCCCAACAAAATAAATAAATAAATAAATAAAATGAAAAGATGAATTAAATAAGTAAATAAATGGACAAATGAATAACTTACCTAGTTTACCCTTATTACATGTACAGCCCTTAACACCACAAAATCCCATCTGATATTAACTATACTGGCAGTACTGCCTCCATCTCCCCAGGCATTCAAGGCAGGTGATAAATGCGGACAAAAAAGTAGATTTTGGGAGGGTGACCCCCTGACGAAGTGGAGTAAGGCACGAACTCACATGCTGTTGAACCTGGGTTCGAATCCCTCAATCGTTGAATGGTTTTTCCCCTAAATATCACCCATTTCTGTTCTGTCCCTGATTCCACCACGGAAGTGTCAGGGTTAATAACAAAGATGGGCGGTTAAAAGACAATACATCTTTTCTTAAAGTAAATCCGTGCCGTGGAACTTTAGCGCTCAGACATGTGGTATTATTATTATCCAGACCACACCCGTAAGGGTAGGTTTAAAAGGTTTTAAAAGTGCAGCGCTAAGACAAATTGGCTTTAGAATGACAAAAAGTCACCTGTATGGACGTCGCCATACTGATCGAAGCTATGACGAAACAGTTACGAAATGTCCACATTTCTGTTTCATGTATTGATATTTTCTATTTATGCATTGAATCCCTGGATGATTATGTGCAGCGACCTGCTGTTGATGAGGCGGTTTTAATAACAATGACATCACAATATCGGGTATGGTTATCCCATCAGCACTTTCGACACAAACCACCGAGCATGAATTTAAAAATAAATAAAAATAATAACAGGTTGGGGATGTACAGTTAAAATTTGTTTGATTGAATATTATAGTTCTGTGTTCCATAAAAATGGTCAATATACATTACATAATGTATTTTCCTACCATAGAATACGTAGTTTCATGACTGTTCTCCTTTAAGGTCTCATTATTTGATGTAGTTGGCATGGTTTTTTAACAAAGCACTGTGCGAACGATCGCTGGCCATCATTAACCCTAACTCTACTACACCACACGGCAACTGGGCGGAAAAAATGTTTTTATAACCAGGCGTGCAGGTTTTTGGGCTACAAAACGGACCCAGGCTATATAACGAGGAGAATATACTTCGCAGAGTGTGACTGACAGCCGTGGTGTAGTGGCTAGGATCTGGGCCCTGGTGCTGGAGGTCCGTGGTTCAAATCCGGTGGGGGGGGGGGGGGGGGGGGTCAGGGTGACCTTTCTGGTGAATTTTGGGGGTCGGAAATCAAATCTGTTGCCGTGTGGTGTACTAGAGTTAGGGATTTATACAGCAATTTTTATTTATTTTTTCATTCAAAAATGTTGTAATTTTCATCACTTTATTACGTAACAGATTTTCTTCAATGTAACAGCAATATGAAATCTTACGTCAACATGGTAAATTCCTACAAGCAACATGGGTGTAATTTCATACAAGTATGTCATAGGGTATATAACCAATTTGTTTAAAAACAAACCCACCACAGAATCAAAACACATCCTGATGAAATATAGTGGATAAAAGTCACTAAATATGTACAGGGGTGTACTTTCGGCGCGAATCCGCGAATCGATTCGCGTAAAGATTCGCGTAAAATCACTACCGCGCGAATCCAGGTGGATTCTCGCCAACAACAAAAAAACAAAAAAAACTTTTTTTTTTAACTTATGCAAGCTTATAGACTTATTCTTGATATTATTTTAATTAATTTTAAGAAGTGTTTGATTCAATTTGTGTACTATTATTTTCTAAGTATACAATAGTACAATAAATGTTTAAAATGCGGAATTGAAATTCAGTAAAAAGGATTCTCGCAAAAATATTCTGCGAGAATCCATTTGCGAGAATTTCTCGCAAAATTCCTCTGCGAGAATCCATTTGGATTCTCGCAGGATGTCGCGAAAGTACACCCCTGATGTATAAAGATTTGTTGTACAAGTAGTGTAAGTTCTCCGAGAGACTTTACCCTGACATACATTTCATTTTCACTTCTGACAACCTGTATGTTTTGTTTATTTATTATCAAATGTAATTTTCATGTAAAGTAATCTATGCATTATAGTTTGTTCAAGATCAAATTATATAATTAGGAGAGCAGATTCTCCATATAAGTGATTTTGTGAAAAAATGTGTTTATGATTTCAAAGAACAACTTTTAGTTTTGCTGGATGCTAAATTCATAATAATTCAATGTAATGTTTGTTTTATCATATTGCATTAGAAATATCTTCTCTTTAAAAAAATTGTGAGTTACTAATTTTCGACTCGTACATTATTGAGAACTTGCATGAACTGGCACATACATGTACCAGTCGTGAAGGTTTGGTCATGAGGATTTCTCTATATACCCTAATGTTAAATGTTGCAAATTGTCATCTCACACTAGCATGAAAACAATTGATTGACAGGTTACCATGGATACTAACTCCAGTAGACACGATATAAACAATTGCTATAAATCGAGGGCTCAGAAACCCAAGGCCTCATCTCCATTTTTTCAAAAATGAGATTTTGGTATCAAAATGTTCAGAAATAAATTATCTTTCCAGTAACACAGCCTTATCTCCATAACACAACCCCTTTCAAAGTTATAGCCAGTATCATAAGGCCTCATCGCCATCTCCCCAATGTGTTTACAAATCTTCAATAGTCTTTTTCTCAAAATGGTCAAAATGGAGATAAGGCCTTGTGTTTATGAGCCCTCGAAATGCTGGATTGCCAAATTATACATGTTTTACTCTAGGGCAAGACTAACCCAGCAATACAAAATTGAACCTGGCCTCTAATATATGTTTGTCCAAAGTCATGACAACAGATGTCTTTGGTCTTTTTGAAAATGTATCAGCTAGATGAAATGTGTCATATCATTTAGATGCTGTTGAGAATAGCAGCGCCTCACCAAGCTCTTGCTATACTTGCCCTAGGATCAGGTATACAATGCTAAAAAAGTAAGTTCTGTCCAGGTAATACATTTGTCGCTACTACTTCATCAATATCCTGCCTAATGCTACACTGAGGCTGCGTTTTGAAGAAGAAAAAAATGGAAAAAAGAAAAGCATACTTTGTTTTGGTTTTTAACACATACTTTTGTTAATATTCAGGCAATCTTCACATGGCCCATCTCAAATTATAGAGATAAAATTTCTTCTCAATTCATTCTTTTTGATCACTGCATATATAGCTCTCCATGGGTTGTTGATATATAAATAAGACGGGACTGATAATTATTTTCATCAACCTAACTTGACCGATGGTGTATATAATATAGCTGTTGATGCAATGGCAATTGTACTAATGTTGATAACTGATTGAATTGAACAAGTACTAACAAAGCATGATTATTTATTTTTTTATTTTTTTTACTGACCCATTAACTGACCCGATTGGCTTGAGATTTTATTCAGGTTTAAGATTTAAATGATGAATCGACCAACTCTACATGACTTTCTTTCTCCTTAACAAGAAAATGTAATGTGTTTTTATATACATGTACATGTAAATCTTGTAACACTCTACATGCTTGTTTGTTAAATCACGATTTAAATAAAATGATTTGTTTATAAAAATCACGGACTTTTTTAGTTTCGACTAATTTTGGAGTTCTTTTGGATACAACTAAATACCCAGACATGTATGATGTCATTTGATCCATTTCCAATAGATCGTACTTCAACTTCAAGATGCAAATTTAACAGTGATTTTCCTACAATTTTTATCATATTTTTGCTTGCAAATTGTTTAAGTTTTAACACTATAACTCCCCGGGAGTGTTTTTGTGAATTAAACTATCAGGGGAGAAAAACGAGTCAAATTTGAGGGGGAAATCAGTTCTGATGCTCTGACGACTGAGCTACACGGGAGAGGTTAAAAAACTTATGTTTTTTAACCAGTTTTAACCAGTTGAACCACGCGCTGAGCGTGGCACGAGATTAATGGGGCTGCTGCGCGGTACAAGATTGTAGCACTGTCGTGTTTTGTAGTGTCCAGGAGGGTTAGGGTTAAAACTTGTTATGATTTTTGTAAATACCTGTGGTAGAATTTTGCATGTCCAGCATTCCGCTGGTTTTTTGGAGGATCAGAGCCTCAGAGGGTATGTTAGTTCTTGAAAATTCAAATCAAACAAATTGCCTACCCTGGTATGAAGACTTTCGACTAGGCTTATATTAGCTTACTCATAGGTAAATAAATGTTTTTGGTTCCTAGTCCAGTGGTAATGATCTACAGGACTTCAAATAACACCATCCGCCTGCCCATGTAGCGGGTAACTTTTGCGTAGGGTGGGTGAAGATGCAAAAATACCAGACCGACTGGAGTGTATCATTTTTCAAACTCACAGTGCAAGTGAATTACACTGGCTTGTGGAATTTCTGTAAGGCAGGTATTTTTGTGAGTTACCTGCCCGACTGGCTAGTTAATCTATATTAATAATAGAATCTTATGTTTATTTCTATTCATTACAGATGACTTAAACCAGGCTGTAGTAAGACTCAAGTTGGCAGATGAGAGCACATCATCCGACGAATTGGAAGTATCCGTGGACCGTATTCTAGGAGCTTTACAAAAACAAGATGGTAAGAAGACTATCGCAGTAGCGGCATTAGGGGGAGGGGTGAGCCTTCTGGCGGGGGAAATTGCCCTCCCCCCCCCCCCCCCCCCCCCCCGGTTACGCCCCTGGATCGGATAATAGAGACCTTCTCCTTCACCTATCTATCCCCTTCCCCCCAACTAATTATTGTTGGATTCACTTACCTAGCTGCCGAAGATACAACTTTCATGAACATTGATTTTGGGAGGGGGATGCATTTTACCAATTCAGACCAACGTGTGTGTCAACATGTTTATCCTGGATTGGTGATGAGGGGTCCCCGATTACCCTGCAACCCCTGAAATCTAGATAAAATATTGCCCTCAACGATGTCATCAATACTTGTATGGCCTTATTCATGATGCATGTACATTATCCAAATTTTGGCAGTTCACATTGTCAATTTGTTTTGGAATCAAAATACAACAAAACTCTAAAATCTAAAACATAGTACCTCTGACCTTGTTACATCAAGCTGTTCAGCCATTTTTCTTTGTTCAGTCAGGGGCTTACTCAAGGCAGTTTGTTGATTGTTTCGGGAATGAAACTATCAGGGGAGAAAAATTGGTCAAATTGGGGAGGGGATCAGTTTCTGCATGCACCAGGGAATACTGGTTAGCTTTAAGTTTTTTTCTCCAGTTTAATAGGGGGCGCTGGACCGTGGAACGAGATAGACAGGGCGATAATGCGGTACCAGCAGCTGCACCGTAGGGATTTGTAGTGTGTACATGTAGGATGGTTAGGGTTTTAAGGATGACATTGGTTTGCCCGCAATATCCTACTCATTATTTAGTCATATCAGTCAATTATTTAGTCAATCAGTCAATTATTTAGTCAATCAGTCAATTATTTAGTCATATCAGTCAATTATTTAGTCATATCAGTCAATTATTTAGTCATATCAGTCAATTATTTAGTCATATCAGTCAATTATTTAGTCATATCAGTCAATTATTTAGTCATATCAGTCAATTATTTAGTCATATCAGTCAATCATTTAGTCATATCAGTCAATCATTTAGTCATATCAGTCAACTATTTAGTCATATCAGTCAATTATTTAGTCATATCAGTCAATTATTTAGTCATATCAGTCAATTATTTAGTCATATCAGTCAATTATTTAGTCATATCAGTCAATTATTTATAGTCATATCAGTCAATTATTTATAGTCATATCAGTCAATTATTTATAGTCATATCAGTCAATTGTTTTCTCATGTTGGTCTATTTTTTTGGTGCATGCCAGTCAATTGTTTGGTCATGAAAGTCAATTGTTTAGTCATGTTTGTCAATTGCATAATAGTAATTTCAGTCAATTGTTTACCCATTTGAGTCAGTTGCTCACTCTTGCCAAAATGAAGGCACATGTCAGTGATGATGCATCACTTTAGAAAACTTAGAAGTACTCTAGAAATGATTGTTTTCCCTTCAGTTTTTATTATTCTGAGCCCTTTATTATATTTATTTATTTATGTATTTATTGGTAAGGAAGCAATCTTCTTGCAGAGTGCTCAATGCGATGCAGAGCGAAATATAGAAGTTAGACCTTTTGGAACTGTAGTTGCTACTCCGAGTTTGAAACTCGGAATCAGTTCAAAAAAGGTCTAACTTCTATATATATTTTTTATATTTTTTATTTTTAACTTTATTTATTTATTCTGGAAGGTCTATACCTCTGAATGTTTATTTATTTAATTAGTTAGTTAGTTAGTTATTTAGTTATTTATATTTTCATTTTTTTATTTTTTATTTTTTTATTTTTTTTATTATTTTTTTATCTCAAGATATACCTTAATCAGCCCTTTTTTTATGAAATTTATCAAGCACTGTTACTTTTTTAAACTAATAATGTAATGTACATAAAAGTATACATTTTTTTTAATGGAATGAGTCGGAGAATCCATTTTTGGTATCAAATTTCACAAAAAATAGTGATTTTTACATTTTTGCCCAAAAATCAATTTTTTGACAACCTAACAAAATCAGTTTTTGGTTACGAATTCTAAAATTTCACCAAAATCATCTAAAGTCAATTATCTAGGAGCGCTTTTTTTTGGCGCCAAATTTTGTTTGTTTTGAAAATATTGACCAAAAAGTTTGAGATAAAAAACAATTTGTTGGCACTTTTTGGTCAATATTTTCAAAACTAATAATTTTTAAGCCAAATAAGGATTCTCTGACTCATTTCATTAATAAAAATGTACACTTTTATGTACATCACATTTATAGTTGAAAAGTTACAGTGCTTGATAAATTTGGCGCCAAAAGGGTTGACACCTCCCTTAAATATAAAAAACAGCAAATTAATACAGAGGTGTTGGACACATCAGGTGCACTGCAAATCATATGACACGTGTGTTTGCGTCATTTACTTTTGCAATGTGCAGAGATAACAAAAACACTTTTTTTTTTCCTCACAAATTTGGAACTGACTTGAGCTATAGATAGCTAGATGTATTCTTTTTCACCAAACCACACAACAATACTATAAATCATTGCGGTTGATTGGTAGCCCATCTTCTTATTGGAATATAATGAAATTTCAGCAACCACCAGTTTTCAGGCTACAAAGATGTGTCGTTGCCATGGATACACAGGAGAAATGACAGAATTTGGTGAAATGTGTGCTCAAATGATGGTCACCAAGGAAACTACACTCCAAAAATATTACAGTATAACTCTTTAAAATTGACTTTTGTTTATAACTTTTCTTTATTATAACAGAAGCATTATGTCAACGTTTGCTGGACAGCGGTCTACTAAACACAGCTGCATGGTCGTTAAAGGCCAGCTATACGCCGTCATGTAAGACCAAACTCTCGCGAATGGTGGCGGAAATGGCCAAAAATGGTAGGAAATAAGAGCCAATTGCGATCAATACTAAAACTGTTGTAATATTTGAACCTTTTTGTTTGATATACTGCTTCTCAAATTCATACTTGTTACGACCTAAAGTATTATAGAGAGCTTAATGTTGTCTCCTTAAACAATCTCATGCCAAATCAAGCCCTAAAGTTGTAATATTGTGTACTCTGTAGCTCTTTAATAATGCCACTTTTTTTTTTCTCTAGAGATTAATGAAGTGTTCAAAGGCATCAAAACAAAACCATGATATACATGTACGAACCTGACTGTTTCAGACTTTGCGAAGACTTTAGTTTTTGAATAGCTTTAGTTATTTTGTAACCATTTTTTCCTACAAATGTTTGGAGCCATGGATACCTGATAGGGATTTGACATTTAAAACAAACTGGGTGGGTTGGGGTCAGGAAAAGCCAACCCAATGCCTCTACTCTAACATCTGCCCAACCATAGAAGAGTAGAGAAGAGGGGAAAAAGGCGATGCCTAACATGACAGTAAGATTTAGAAGATTTTTGTTATTCTTGATTGGATTTTTCTGTTCAATTTTAATCGACAGAATTTGTGCGGAAACCGTGTATAGATGCCAAACTGATTCCTACACTGTGTAATTTGTTAAATCACGACGATGCCGACGTTGTCATTCAGACGTGCCGAGCGTTGGGTAATATCTGCTGTGATTATGGTGAGTGATATTTGAATGCAAGGACAGTGTGTTATAATAAACACATTAGAGTTTGAATTCAAGATTTTGAACACAGAACACTATATGTGTAAGTGGAATTTTTATCGTACAGATATTCTTCATTACATTTTCAGCATAGAGGACAGTACGCAATTGGTTAATTTCGTGATTGCTCTACTTTTTCTTCCATAGCCACCTGGATAAAAAATAACATTTTGCAAGTTATTATTTTCATGACAAAATTTCTATTTAGAAAAATGAACCCTGCTAAAATTACCAACTTATGCAATGGTCTATTACACTCCTCTGAACAGTGATATTTACTTTATAGGCACAACATTTTGTGTATGAGCATTGTCATATATCAGCATGGTCACAAATGAGGATAATGGTCACAAATAAGGGTGATGGTCATAAATGATCATGATGGTCACAAATAAAGGGTGATGGTCATAAACGAGGATAATGGTCACACATGATCTTGATCGTTACAAATGAGGGTGGTGGTCATAAATGAGCATGATGGTCATAAACGAGGATAATAGTCACAATTGATCATGACGGTCACAAATGGAGGTGATGGTCATAAATGAGCTTGATGGTCACAAATGAGGATAATGATCACAAATGATCATGATAATCTCAAATGAGGGTGATGGTCATACATTAGCATGATGGTCATAAATGAGGATAATGGTCACAAATGAGGGTGATGGTCACAAATGAGGGTGATGGTCATAAATTAGCATGATGGTCATAAATTAGCATGATGGTCATAAATTAGCTTGATGGTCTCAAATGAGCATGGTAGTCATAAATGATTCATCAGCTTCCAAGAGAGCTCTCTTTAAACTTTACCTCACAGAGTGGAATTAGGGATGAAAGAGAAAGAGAAACAGGCCAAATAGCAGGGGAAGGTTTGCTATGCCAGTATATCAAGTTTGTCATTTCTTAATCTATTAACTCCTATAATTCAAATTGGTATCAACATTTGTCCATAAATGGGAAGTTTAAAATGTGTTATTATATTAATAATTGATATCACTGATGTGTTAGCCTATATATAGCAAAATAAATAACATGTTAACACTTTCCACGCGGCAGGCGGCTGCAGACGACATTCCAAAATATCACAAAATGTTTCAAAAATGTCAAAATTATTGAATTGCATTACCATATTTGGAATCACCATGAGCAATGCATTGAAATAAGTACAAACATGCCTATTGGTTTAGTAATCCTTGAGATAGACTTTGAAAGTTGGAAAAGGTTTCTGAAATATCTGTTTTGTATATGGCTCATTCCATGAAGTTGGGGCATTTGTTAAAATAGCAGAATTTGGTACTTTAGGCAGCTTATAAACTGTTTTACTCTATGTGTATATCAAATTTTTTTAGTGTCCAAAAACAGTACTAGGTTATAGTATTGAGCCATGAAAAAAAAAAAAAAATCGACCCTTCCTTGAAGAAGAAAAAAATAAAAAATTAAGTGGTGTCCAAGACCATTTTTGCTAAAAAACGTGACATGGAAAACACAACAATTAATATGAGTTTTATGTAAGCAAAACTATCATAGAATTGCTTGGAAATCGATTTGATTAATAAAAGATACATGTATTCATAGTTTACTGACCAAAACACCTCGTCACGCTGGACTGATTTTTCACCCAAGCAACATGAAAATTGCCTTTCCGATGCTATGCACGGTGTCCACAAAATATACACGTGTAGCATCGGGAGTTTTCATTGCTGAATGGGGGTAGTTCTCTATCATACATTTTTTAATTATTTTCCAAAATTAAGAGCATTTATCAATTGAAAACTATTGCAAATGAGAATAAATTTCATGAAGACCATTCCATATATTCATGAAAAAGTATACCGTGCCGTGTGCATGGTGTCCTAACCATAAAATGTAGCATCGTGATAAACATCCTATGCAATTTGTGGGAATCCCCCCCTGGAGATAAATAAAACATTCCATATTTCTTTTTGTAAGGATAGAGGTCAATAGCTATCAGGTTTGTTTGGAATTTGCCACACGCGGGCTAGTTTTATCAAGGTTTCAGTCGCTAGTGTCCCGTTGTAGCATCGGGACTTTTATGTAGCATCAAAATGTAAACATCGGATAGTTTTGTGAATGGTAAGTGCGATTGTAATTATTTCTTAATGTTGCTTGTATGTCTGTATTTATTAATGCATTTTTATTGAAAGGGAAACACTGAATCAGAATTTCTTTTCATGTTATGATATTAATTTTGAGTCACGGACGCCATAATAATTTGGCGTCCATGTAGCATCGGGCATAGCATGGGCAATATTTTGCATTGGGTATCGTTATAGTTCGTTGAAATTGTATTTTTTTTGTAGAATCACATCATTAATAAACTTTGAAGTTAATAATGAATTAGTTTTTGCTCTTTTAATGCTAATAATATAGCTTACCAATACGATGCTACATGGACACCATGTCCATGTAGCATTTCATAAAATTTGCCTAATTAGACTAAAACAATTACCCCATTCGAAATTATCCATCACCCAAAACATTCAAAACATTGCCTACATTTTACTACACTTTACAGAAAAAAGGCATATTATGAGAGATGTATATCTAATGAAATATATTAATACACAATGCTACATGGACACCATTTCCATTAGCATTTCACTGAATTCACAATAAACATTCCCTTATTTTAGTTTTATTTACTATAAATAAAACAAATAATTGTAAATCATTAACCCTAACCAGGTAAAGCTAGTTTTTTGTGCGTATCGGGGGGAGGGGGGAAAAAGTGCTATTTTTTTTACCCGAAAAATCACCCAGCACCCCCGGGATTCGATCGCCGGACCATCCGCACCAAAGTCTGTCCCTCTACCGACTGAGCTAACTCCCTAGGTCATATGCGGCCACAAACTCCGTGGCCACATATGCCTGCGGTAGGTGACGTCATCGCGGCAATGCAGCAGCACGTGCCTGGAGATAGTTTCTGGCAGTGAGATTTAGTGAGATTCAGTGCGGTTAGGGTTATAGTTCTCTATCCTTTGCTATTCTTTTTCATGTTAAATGAATAATAAATAAAATACTCCAGCATGATTTTAATATAAATATTTTCCTGCAACACAAAAAGTGCAACATGAATAAATAATCTACTCCAATATCGATACACAATGTTCCATGAAGATACTAAGCCTTAGTGTTTATTTTGTTTTGCTTTGCAGGTTCTTGACATTAATTCAGAAGACAGTTCTATCGTCCTGGAATTTATGGAGATGAAGACAAGGAACCCATCATTTTCAAAAACTAGTACCTTTCCAAAGAAATCCATCATGGCAATTAATTTTTTGTTTTTTGCAAACTGACTTTTTAAGTGATCAAACTTTTCAATCATCTTTATCAATAATAGAGGATGATTCAATCAGAAACAAGCAAAGAGACTAAGATCACAAAGGGTACTTTAAGAACAACACTGCATGAAGTTTGTTTCAGTGGACATCTTAAGTTTCTTTGATCAATGGTGTATTGTTATTGTGTAATTGTAAGAAATGGTGTATGTGTATCATAGGTAATTATGTTTTATGCTTCATGGCGGGTTATATTTTTGTGTAATTTGTAGTTTTACAATCCATGTTATTAATTTTATCGTGTGCTTATAACATAAAAAGTTAACATCATAGTACATCCTCTCTATTGATCTGAAAAAGATGCACCTGTTCAAGTTGTTCCAAATATTTTAGGGCACGGTGTCCATGTAGCATCGTAATACTTAAGTACACAGAAAAGGTAAATTTTACATGAACAGTGTTTAGATAAATTTCAAGCAATTCACTCTGTGTATCTACTTGATATGATGAACAAGTAGACAAACCATTCACACTCAAATAATTGTAACAGTATGAATAGTCTTATTATTAACAATGTTACAAGACGCGGTGTCCATGTAGCATCGGTAGTGCATTTTATAACATAATACAGGTAAATAATACTTCATATACTTAGTTTATGACTATAATGTAATCAATGTGCTTGGTTTATAGAGTACTTTACATCAAACAAATATTGATATGTACTTTATTTAAATTCATTATACAAATTGCAAAATAAAGAGTCACTTTTCAATGAGTTTTTACATAAAACAGTTAATCTACGATGTCTTGTTCGTTAAGTTATGTTCAACCTAGACAAATCTGGTTTCTTTTTATGTATTTGTGGTTCCAAGTAGTTAATTGAGGTATAGAAACTTGGCCCACATCTTAAGCTATTTTATTAGAAAATGATATGGAAATGAGAAATGGTGTCCATGTAGCATCAGGATTTTTGGAAATGTCATCCAACTGTTGAACATGTGCGGTTATTTTACACCAAATGTTACATTAAAATAAAAAGTTCTACATTGGACTTTGGTAAATGTAGAACCTAAAAAAGAAGAAAGAGTTGGAAAATATCCATTTTGAAAATTTCACTTGGATGTCACATAATATGCCCCAACTTCATGGAATGAGCCATATGGTAAAACTAATAACCGCGTGGAAAGTGTTAACATAACCTAAAATACATATAACTTATAAGGACTCGGGATCCGGACTCATACATCAAGGACTATGACAGTAAGGACTCTGTCTCGGACTCAGGACTAGCGAGGCAAGGACTTGGGTAGGGTGGACTCGACTCCAATGCTTGTACCTGGGGTACCATTTTGGGTAGTGCACTCTGTAGGGGTTTCTGGTCCAATACCCTTGATTCATGAAACACCATGTATTTTTATTATTCTATTGTCTCAGATGAGGCTAGACTTTCCATTAGCCAATGCGGTGGCTTGAAGACCTTGCTATCGTTGCTAGAGAACAGACTGGTGAACGTGGAAAGAGGATCGGCCAATGAGAGACTACGAACGGTGGCTTGCGGTTTTCTCATGAATCTTACTTACGGAAACGGTAAAATAAAAATAGAATATTTTGTTTGATTGCTTTTTGGTTTTTTGTTATTCAGCAAATTGGCATTTTACTTTTATGTGATGCTGTCGAACAAAACCATAAATAATGTTGGCATACTTAGTTTTCGAGGAATTAGTTTTGAAATCAGCAGCTTTTAAATTTAAACCATCATAATACAGAGGTGTAAACTTCCATCGCGATACGTCACGTAAATCCATCATATTTCAGACTTACTAATTATAATGTTACTATTTATAACCACAACCAGAGCAGATGAGATCTTCTCTGCCACAACCTTTTCCAAGTTTGATTGAAGTGGATCGTTTGAAAATGTTATGGTGCAAGCAATTCAAAGGGACTTCCCCTACAAGACAGTTTGCTAGATAGTGAATTTAAAAAGGTTCAAAACAATGGCTATCAGTTAAGAGCTGTTAAAGGGACACAATGTCATGTTGAATTTTTATTATTTTAATTAATTTACTTCAGAATTCAAGATGAACATTCAAAATTGCCATTATTGTTGTTTATACTAAAAACACACCAGCAAAACTTGATTAAAAGGATGTTTTAAATATGTTGGAATATCACCCTTAACCATATAAAATGCTGGTTGCGGCTCTACCAGCATTTTTGAATCGACGTTTTGTTGTACCGAGAGGGCTGATTTTTCTTAATCCTTATAGGTGTAAGTTCATACATGTAATATAATTGTAAAAATAAACAAATCCCAGTTTTTATCATATATTTTTGTAATTGAGGGCGCTGCCTCCACCACATCTCTTAATGCCCCTTTAATATCAATATCTCCTTTCCTCATCTAAATGTATAACAGCACTAAGCCCCTTATCATTGTACTAAATCGCAGTAAACCACTGACTAGCTGATGAAAAGGATTACACAAATAATGCTTTATTGCCGATATGTGACTCACCATATCATAATTGTACATCTTGTCAGTCAATCTTGTCAGTCTTATTTGGAGATACAGAGCAAATAGCTTGTAAAATATATAGAAAATGAAAAGCATTACATACCCATTTGTCTCATATTTTCAAGTAATGCTTCAATTTTCAAAAACTAGGCTTGTTTAACATTCTGTCAGATAATGTCAACATCTCATATTTTCCAAAAAGGTAGACAAAATGTACATGACATGCTTAAACCTGCTGTGCGATTGGTTGATGTGGCTATGTTGTCCGCCTCAGCATTTTAATCAGTCAATATCCAGTCTTTGCTTTTTGTGAAGTAAATTTTAACACATTTTCAAACAAGATTGGAAAACATATTGATTGATAAGAACAGAGGTATTCTGGAATTAGCTTTCTTAACTTTTTTATTTTATTTTAAAATATTTTTACTTTCTTTAATTTGTAGAAAATACTGCAACAAATAATGTTGAATCTTGATTTTCAACACAGTCGTTTTATGTACGAGACCTGTGGAGTTTGATGACAAACTGATATTACCCGTACTGGTCCGAGTATAGTCCCACTGGTTTTTAACTTGAAAACAAAATGGAATCGGGGGGTGGGATTATGATCGGATGTGAAGATTTGTTTTTATTGATTTTTTTTACTCGTATTTCCTGGGGTTTACCGCTTATTAACGGTACTTTTAAAAGATATGTGTTGAAAAAGTCATAGCTTTTCAACACATATCTTTTTTGAATTCCTGAGTTCTCTTAAAAGTAAGGGGATGGGATTATAATAGAGCATGGGACTATACTCGGACCAATACGGTAAATCTATCACATGGTCTAATTCTACATTTGAAAAAAAAATTAAAATTGATTATCATATTAACTCGGATGCCTAGTAGTCAACATCTATTACTGGCATTGTGCTATAATTACAGTGGTGGACTTGTCTAGTTCATTATCTTATTTATAGTTCTTAACACTTTAGTTTTTATATTTTGTCCCTGATGAAGGGTGGTATATCCACTTGAAATGTCTGTCTTTATTGTTACCATATATCCTGAGTAGTCTCAGATATATCTTTGTTGTTTTATTGCACAGCAATTTTCATTGCTTGTCCCAGTGCATTTCCGGTTTTTGTTTTTGTTTTTTTGTTATTTATCTGTTTTATCGCGTTATTCTCCCTTGTTAACCTGTTTCCCCACACCCTGTTGGTATATCTTGCTTTTACTCTTAGTATCATATTAAAGCTAGCACCTCTGTGAGTTTCACAGCACCATATCACATCACTGCATTCTGTGTTTGATTTCCTTCCTTTAATTCCATCCAGGCCCTCTACAGACAGAGGCAGTTTCCTTAGGCGTGGTTGGGCTTATCGTCAAACTACTCAAGACATGTTCCGATGACATAGTATTATGTGGCAAACTAATGATGTGTGCTGGCAATATGGCTGACCAAGGTAACTATTCAAAGTGTTAATGTCTCAATAACTCTGCTTGTTTTATTTCTGCAAAATTATGCAGAATGGTTCAAAAACTGCAATGGTGGTATAAGATCCCTTCTTGTTTTCAAACCAAATTGAAATTTGTATCTTTTCATACTTAATTATGCAGAATGGGTAAAAAACTGCAATGGTGGTATAAGATCCCTTCTTGTTTTCAAACCAAATTGAAATTTGCATCTTTTCATACTTAATTATGCAGAATGGGTAAAAAAACTGCAATGGTGGTATAAGATCCCTTCTTGTTTTCAAACCAAATTGAAATTTGTATCTTTTCATACTTAAGTATGCAGAATGGGTAAAAAACTGCAATGGTGGTATAAGATCCCTTCTTCTTTGCAAACCAAATTGAAATTTGTATCTTTTCATACTTCACAAATTTGTTTGCAACTTTTGTGTACAAAACTCAACTGTATTTACGGTTTGTCATAGGTGAACCCCTGTAATAACCCTTACTCCACCGTGCCATAAAAAATCATACAACCAGCAGCACCTGACAGGATGTACTGACCACTGGCCATCAGCCTTGCCTGCCATACAGGACCTGGGTTCTATCCCCAGTGGGCAGCGGGCAAGATGTAAGAACCCAGCTACTGTGATAGCTGAGGTTATGGCACCTGATTAATGTGGTTTTCCATGAGGCAATTGCAGCATGCATAACTTCACAAAATGTGTCTCTTATTCAAATTAGAAAACCTGAGATTCATTTATGACGTTATGGACATTTAATGCACCATTTCTTGTTTAAAGGGGCACTGAGAGATTGCCTAGAAAAATGAAATTTGGAAAAAATGAATTGTTTCAATAGATGCACGTAGGAACCCTGAAGTGTCATAATTTATGGGGAAATGATTGAATGATGGCGCTAGATAGAAATTTGGTTGAAACAATTTATGAGGTGAGTGGTGCTGATTAATTTCGATGTGATCTACATTGAAATGACCAAATCAGGAAATTTTACACGATAGAAAGCGAATTATGTTAACCGGTTTCAGATGGTACTTAGTATATAATGCCTAAGTAATACGTAGGTGCAAAAAAAACAGGATTTCCAGGAAAACGGAGGGCGCACTCCTATACATATCTCTCAGTTCCCCTTTAAATGGGAGAAACAATATCAAGTTACACTTACCCTCACTATTAAATTCATGTTGTGTTCACAAATTGGAATAACAGTATAAGGTTATTCTCAGTGCCCCTTTAAATGGGAGAACCAATATCAAGTTACACTTACCCTCGCTATTAAATTCATGTTGTGTTCACAAATTGGAATAACAGTATAAGGTTATTGCAAGATTCCATGGTGTGATATTCAGTTGTGAAAATAACAACCAGTTGTGCCCTATTTTCCTGTTCTATATACATTTTAGTTGTAACTTTTTTGTAGATCCAACCAGAACGATTTACAGAACTTTGTGGAATTGTTTATGGACATTTTGTTTACTATTCAGTTTAGAAAATGGAATGTGTGCAGTGTGAATTGAGAGTCAATATCCCTTGTTTGTTGTTGTTGTTATTGTTGTTGTTATTGTTGTTGTTATTGTTGTTGTTGTTTTCCACTTTCTCAGGACTTCACCTCATGAATATGTAAAGTGAATGCACCTATTGAGAGAAAAAAAGTCTGCCAAATTATCTGTGTATTATTTTCCATTCTATAAAGATTGCAATAAAGCAGCGTTTGCCGAAAGTGGCTTATGTGAACTCCTCACAAGAGGCCTCACCACTGTGTCTGATGCAGAACAACTGGAGATGATCCTTGAAGTCGTTGCTTCACTCGCAGAAAATGGTGAGGATAGATGTTTATCTTACGAATTTGTAATCATTAAAAGTGGATCTAAATTTTCAATTACAAAACATTAACAAGAATTGAAACAAAACACTGACCTACATCGGGGAATTCTGTGAACAAGAAATGCTTATACATTGTAACTTTGGTGTTGCTTAATTTCTACATATTTGGGTGGACTTTGCATATATTTCTGATCTCTTGTCTTTCATTGTCGATTCCAATATGCTTGCATGCACCTCGTCTTATTTTGAAAAAATGAGTTGCCATTTTTATTATCATTATCCTTATGTTGATAATTGGTATGAAATGTTACATTTAACTACAATACAAAGGCGTGTCACCACAGTGTGTATGTTTCGCATAGCAGTTTTATTGCATATCCACAATTTTCAACTTTGATAATGCACACGATCCACAGCCTTGGTTTTTCATGTTGTTTTGGGCTGACCCACACTAGATGATAGTGAGTCATCTCTACTCAATAGTACTATACTATGCAGCCTAATAGGAGATCAAACAAACCCAGATATTGAAGTAATTGGTGCTTAGTTTTAAGTGTGACTGTATATATCAGGAAATGGAAATAGAAAGAAAAGGTGTTAGCAATGTTCTGTAAGGCACTGATACATACATGTATGCATCTAATATTTCAAGACATGCAATGTCCACATTTCAGCACATTTGACCCTTAACAAATTATCATACCACGATACCGCCTAATTGGAGACACATCATAATAATTTTCCCGTTTTCCCGTTTAGATTCAATAAAGTTAGAGTTTGCCAAAGCCGATCTTGTTGAAACCCTGCTCAAAGTGGTAGAGAAGTTTTCCGGAAGCAGCAGGGGAGCAGCCCGGGGACGCGTCAGTCTGTCGGAAGATGAGTTTGACGCGGAGAAGGTCTGCACGGATATCATCGTACTGATGCTTACTGGAGGTATCTATGGTTCATTTTGCTGCCTCGAGACAGTGATATCATTGATTGACTGCTTGCCATCAATACCAAATCTTATGTGCCTACTCAGCTTGAGTATTGCAGACTGGCTTTCTATTACATGCACGTATTGTCAAATTAGAAATGTTGGAGCTTATCACAAGCCAAAATGCAAATTTAGCTGGGGGAACTATTTTGTGTGCAAAAAAGCCCCACATTTACAGGAGATTACTGTTGTGGCTTATGATGTGACATCACTGGCTTAAGAAATGAAAATGCACCCAAGGGGAAAGGTCAGTCTGGCAGAAGATGATATTCTTTGAAAAAATAGCAATTGCAGAGGGACAATTTTGTGGAAAAATTTTACTGAGCAACGCCAGAGATGAGATTTATTTACACAATTCTGTCTCCATTATTGAACATTTAAATAATGCTACAGGGTGTCCCAGAATGATTTATACCGGGAAAGGTGCATTTATTTGTTTATGAATAACATTGTTATTGGTGAGATTAACAGAAATTATGTACTCTTTTTTTATAAATGATACATTTCAAGTTTGACCAAAATTACCTCTTTTGAAACTCATAAAATCATTGACCATATTAGGCAAAAATCATCATTAAAATTATTCGATTTCATTCCATATTTTGTGTTTGTTATTTGGTTTTCAATAACTTCAGATGAAAGTATGAGATACCTATTCTGTAACGGTGAAGGGAAGCTGTTTATGTTAGTCCTGACAGATTGGCTGAGTTCTCCATCTCCCTTGTACAAGATATCAGCGGCCCTGGCGCTTGGAAACTTTGCAAGAAGTGGTGAGTAAACACTTGTGATGTGATCACACAAAATGAGTCGGAAGTCAGGGATATTGATTTCAAGATGTACCCAATTTCTTTGTTTTTCTATTTAAAAAATATAGAAAAACTAAAAATATGATATTTTCTACTTCAGACTCATTTTGACAATTAATAGTAACACAAGATTGTTCCAGGTGAGATGGAAACACACAAAACACCCGCATCTTGCATTCTGGTTTGTGGCGCCTTCCACCTGAAACTATTTAGGGCTATACCATTACATTTACAGGGGAACAAGACATCGATGCTGTTTGAATTTTCAAACATCAATGCTATCCCCTTTAAATCTAACGGTGGTCCATTACCAGATGTCGGTCTCTATCATAACCTCAACGATATAATTTAGATAACAAGTAATAGCATGAAAATCTATATTCCTTTAGCCTAACAAGTTAACAAATTGGTCCGGCGCATATTGTGCTTTTCTTTTGGAGTCACTTAAGCTATATTGACCTGATTTTCTGCAAAAGAGTCGAACATTATTATTAGTCGGTGCATGTCTTACTCGAGTTAAAGTATATGGAAGGGATTATGATAGAGACTGTGACAACCCTTTGCATGCTGTAAGTATTTGTATCACATATTCACACAAATATTGGTATATATGTACCACAATTGAGAGCTGTCACCACAAAATGAGCATTCAGTCTCCAGTTTTCATTAGGAGATATGGTCCAATAAACATGTCAAAATTCAATAGAAAACAAAAGCAATTTTGCAAGTTCAATTTGAATTTTGACAGGGAAAACATTAAGCAATTATGACATGTTGCATATCATTTTAAAGCTTGTTTTCTGAGCATTTTGAATCTGGACAAACCTGAACATAATTTTTTCCGACTTAACTCTCATTTTGTGATGACAGGTCTCAATTGTTACCTGAATGATCAATTTCTATGACCTGTTCCCATGAAACTAAGATAAAAAGTCAGATGATTACTGATTATTTGTATGCCCTTAGGATGATCAGTATTTGTCCAGGTTTCAAGTGAAAAGGTCGCATTTGAAATTGATTCATGGAGCTGGTTTCCAGATTCTGAAAACATGAATTCTACTTTAGCAGATTCTTTTAGTAGCATTAGAACGATGCGCCAAGGATACATACTTTAGAGTCTACATGAGAATACAAATTGATGGGGGGGGGATTTGTGATCTAAATTAAAATTAACATTTATAAATAATAATTTATGGAGGTTCGATTCCCCATAACAGTTAGTTCTTTTAGCGGGTATAAGTACTACGCATTTGATCTGTTCAATTTCTTTCATTTATTATTTAACAGATCAACTCACTTATCTGATCCAATTTCTTACGCACATTTATAATTAATAATTGACATAGAATCTATATATACTCATGCTCTAAGGGATTTGCAATAGTGCTACTCTGACTAGCTTATTCTGGCAACTTACATTGTAATTGAGCATTTTGCTTAATTTGATTGATTTAATCAAACACTTATCCCTTCAAAGAAGTATGCTGAAAACTTAGTTTAGCATGGTGTTTTGATAATCAAAACATCATTCTCATTATGACAGTAATAATTCAGCCATAAAGAGCACCATTAGTCGTATCTGTTACTCTTTGGACATTCCTCTTCACTTGGGTGCACATTCAGCAAAATGTAAAACCGCATTGTTAAAGGTCAGTCATGATATGTATCAATTTGAACAGCTCTGAATTGAACTCTCAATTATAGGATTTCTGTGGCCTTAAGAATACCGAAGTTGAATGTTGTTATAGATAGCTTGTATCTATCATGTGATATTCTTAAATAGAAAATGGCGAGCAAGTTAAGCGTGAAAACCTGATACAGATATAGTATTTTTAATTCCTTAAAATGCACGTAGGGACTGTTACTCGGCTGTGCCATACAGTCAGTATTGCCACAGAAATTGTCCAACATAGCCCAATTTATGGATATAAAAAGCACCAATGTTGCGAATAATTTGTTTATGGATTAGAAAAGAAATGGCTTAGCACTTTCCACGTGGCAGGCGTCTGCAGACGACAATTCCAAAATTTTACAAACTATTTAAAAAATTCCAACATTATTGAACTTCATCACCATATTTGGAATCACCATGAGAAATGCATTAAGATAAGTACAAACATGCTTAATATGGGTTCAGTAATTCTTGAGGTAGACTTTGAAAGTTGAGAAAGGTTTCTGACAAATCTGTTTGGTACATGGTAAAACCTGAGACTCTAAGATATATTAGTCTCAGGTAAAACTAATAATAATAATAGCCGTGTGGAAAGTGTTAAAGTAGCCTTATTGGCAACTGTTACAGTGCTGAAATGCTGTATTTTATATTCATAAGTAGCCTAATCAGGTTATTATCTGGGGCTGACACTCCACTTGCCGATAGGAAGCCATATTGTGACCTGTTTGGGATGACACTATAGATGGTGCTTTAGTTGGTATGTCAGCAACCTGTGTTGTCTATATAGGTATAGACTTAATTGAAGTTTAAATGAAATTACTGGAAGCGATTTCCCACAAATTGTGCAGTTTTGAAAATCTTAAATGCTTATTAGCAGTTTTTACAAGCCTGAAATGCGAGTAATTGACGTTTCAATGTTTGTTTTCTACATTTGAAATTAATTTTGTCTCTTTCCATTGAAAATACACCATACCATCGTTGTTTGTCTCTGACAGACTTGATACAAGTCTACCTAAATTCCTTGCATATTTTCGGATAGCTGTTGACAAATCACAGCTCACGTAACCTTAACCAGTTAGGGAGCACACTTATAATTTTAACAGATGATCTGAGCTAATTATTGTAATTTATCATAAAAACAGGACCTGTTATGCGCGGAATAGAGTCTCTTAAGGTTGGTGTCAACCCTGTTTGGCGCCAAATTTATCAAGCACTGTAACTTTTTAAATTATAAATGTGATGTACATAAAAGTATACATTTTTTGTAATGAAATGAGTCAGAGAATACAAATGTTTTTTTCTCAAAAATCTCATTTTTGGCACTTTTTGGTCAATATTTTCAAAACAAACAAATTTTAAGCCAAAAAAAAAAAATTCGCTCCTAGATAATTGATTTTAGATGATTTTGGTGAAATTTTGGAATTTTTAATCAAAAACTGATATTGTTAGGTTGTCTGAAAAATGTTGGTGCAAAAAAGGTGATTTTTGGGCAAAAATGTAAAAATCACTCATTTTAGTAAAATTTGATACCAAAAATGGATTCTCTGACTCATTTCATTACAAAAAAAATGTATACTTTTATGTACATCACATTTATAATTTAAAAGTTACAGTGCTTGATAAATTTGGCCCAAATAGGGTTGACACCAGCCTTAAATCAAAAGTAGAATCTTTGCTTATCATCTCATAGGTTTTTTCTCCACCCAGTTTTTTGTTTTTTTGTGGACAAATAACAGTACGATAATAAATCTATTGTCTTGGTTACCATTGTGTGTGACTTATAGAAGAAGAATTGTGTGCTGTCAGGCAGACTAATGCAAAAATCTTCAAATGTAGGGCAGGCGTGATTCTGGTTTTGTAACACACATTTAAAAACCTTTTAGTAAAATAGTGTTAAATTTAGGATGATACTCCACTACCTCTGAGAGATATTTTATTCTATATTCATATGAATGTATGCGATCCAAATTTGCCGTCTTTTCACAATGCTTGCAAATCAAGCACAGGTTATTAGCAGAGACAAGAGCTTAGTCTTTGTTCTCAACTTATGAAACAACCATACACAGTGCCATAGACGGGGTTGCACCATGCATTTTTGCATCAGCATGATCATTTAACCAGATTTATCATTTTGTGATGGGAAGGAATTAGCGAAATACCTTCAAATGTAAAATTTAAATATATAATTAGTACAAATTATATCCTTGTATTAGATGATGCTGGTTTAAATTAGGGCAATTGATATGATCAGTTCTCTTTTCTGTAACAGTGAAAAATGTGTTTTACTTTTAGAATTGAATAGAATTAACCAACCTTCATGCAACTTCAATGCCAAAGAAAGCATTTCGGACTGATATCTGCAAACTGGTTCTGATAAGCACTTGATTACTCTTATTGCTTATAGCTTGAATCACAATACCTTTTGACTATTTCAAAAGTATGTGAGCATGCCCGCCAAAATATAACGTAAATGAATCATGCAGCAACGCAGTAGGCATTGAACATTGAACATCACACGTGTGTATTCATGATGTTTTAGTTTGAGGATTCTGAATCTGTCTATAGTGTTTATTTTTAGACTTGGGGAAGAAAATTATCCAGGTACTAACATCATAAGTCCTATCAGTATTAGTTTTAGTATAAACCTTCCATCATGATCAGTACTGAAATGGGTAATTTAAAATTGTGTACAATACTGTGACAATACTATACTTTGTTTAAGCAAAAACCAAAATTATCAGGGGTGTGAGAGTTCCTCTTTTTAGCTGATTTCCTCTTTTTTGAAAATTTTCTTATGCCAAAATTTCAGCCTTTTCTTTTCTTTTCAGCCCATATTTGGCATTTTTACCCAATTTTACGCTGTTTTTCCTCATTTTTGTCTGTTTTCCTCTTTTTTTATTTGTGGTCTCTCACACCCCTGAATTATGTTAATTACTTAAATCAAGTTGTTATTGTATTTTGTTTACTCTTCTGTATTAGTTTGTAGTGTGTAAGCTTTGTTTAAGGGAGTGAAACAACGCCAGGCTTTTGCTTTCAGTTGTTCCTCCTCCATCATATTACATAGTCCGGACGACACGCATTATAATGGTTGGGTCTCCAGAAATAAACAAAATGACAAAAGGGTGGGGTCTTAACATTCTTGATATAAAGGGTGTAGTTGTGTAAAGGGTGGGGATAACATACAAAAGGGTGTGGTAAATTCACTGCGGATAATAATTTCTCAGTAATTGTCTAAAATTAATCAAAATACAGTGTCCCTAGCACTAATAATATAAAATATGCGCGTAAAGTTGTCTATGAAAAGCCCGAAAATACAAGGTTGCAGAATTCAGAATACTTGCATAGCATTACTACACATACACAGTTACTGACCCTACAAGGGTTAAGAGTCAGTCTGTGTAATTTTTTAGAATTGATTCTATCCTTCAAATAATAGATTTTTCTCATAGCTTGTGTATTGGTAGGCCCTTGGGCACTAACAACTAGGGTGACTTTCAAAAAATAAAAAATCGACTCGTTGCCATGGTAACCCACCAAAAACCAATTTGGGCCATTTTGGACCATATTTGCCCTGAAATTTACTCAAAATTGTCTTATGTCAAGAACTCACTGTACCAAAACGGAATAATACTGGAACCTTCCAATACAATCATCTCAAAGGACAACTCTTCCCCTACTGACTGCATCATTTAAAGGTAAATATCTTACTCTTAAAGGTAAATGCCAAGTATTTAAAGGTTGCTTGTTTTCAGTTTTGAAATAAAGGCGATTTTTGACCAAATGTATTACCTTAAAATTAATTCTGCCAGGGGTGCCAGAAATGTGTCTTTGCTGGTGTGAGTAGTTAAATGTATTGCCCTTCCAAATCTGTAAAAAGTAGCTTGGGCAAATGATATTCCTAAGTACAGTGTTGCCAGGAACAACAGCCTTTTTGAAATCTGAGCATTTTGACTAAATAAGCCTTTTAACCCTATTTGATATAAAAGCATGTGTTTTTTCAATGATATTCAATTAAAACATATTCTAATAACTCAGTTACATTCTTGTGGTCGATTGCAAAGGGTAATCTGTAATAACAATTCGACCTGTTGCCATGGTAACAACCAAAAACCAATGTTGGCCATTTTGGACCAAATTTGCCCTGAAATATACTTAAAATTATCGTATGTCAAGAACTGACCATACCAAAACAGAATAATACTGGAATCTTAGAATACAATCATATCAAAGGACTCCTCTTCCCCTACTGACTGCATCATTTAAGGGTAAATATCTTATTCTTAAAGGTAAATGCTAAGTATTTAAAGGTTGCCTATTTTCAGTTTTGAAAATCAAGGTGATTTTTGACTAAAAGTATTGCCTTAAAAAGCTTCTTTTCAGGGGTGCCAGAAATATGTCCTTGTTGGTGAAAGTAGTTCGATGTATTGCCCATTCAGATCGGTAAAAGGTAGCTTGGGCAAATGATATTCCTAAGTACAGTGTTGCCAGAAACAACAGCCATTTTTAAATCTAAGCAATTGTTACTAAATAAGGCTTTTTAACACTATTTGTTATAAAAGCATGTGTTTTTCCAATGATCTTCAATCAAAACATATTCTAATGACTTAGTAAACTTTTTTTGGGGTTGATTGCAAAGGGTTATCTGTAATAACAATTCGACCTGTTGCCATGGTAACAACCAAAAAACCATTTTTGCCATTTTGGACCTAATTTGCCATGAAATGTACTCAAAATTATCTTATGTCAAGAACTGAAACCAAAACAGAATAATACTGAAACCTTAGAATACAATCACCTCAAAGGACACCTCTTCCCCTACTGACTGCATCATTTAAGGGTGAATATCTTATTCTTAAAGGTAAATACTAAGTATTGAAAGGTTGCCTATTTTCATGTTTTGATAATCAAGGTGATTTTTGACCAAAAGTATTGCCTTAAAAATCTCCTTTTCAGGGGTGCCAGTAATATGTTCGATGTATTGCCCAGTCAGATCTGTAAAGAAAAGCTTGGGCAAATGATATTCCTAAGTACAGTGTTGCCAGGAACAACAGCCATTTTTAAATCTAAGCATTTTTACTAAATAAGGCTTTTGAACCTTTCATTATCAATGTGTTGTGAACATGTTTACCATACATATACCTGTTATGTATATTCAGTATTATGCCTATACCTGTCTGTATATTCCAAAAACTTTTTTTTTCTGGCAACACTAGATACTACTTGGTTGTATCGCTTGTCTGTCTGCATGCTATATACTGTTCACAAGAAAGGTTGTAATTTCAGCTACTCACACTAGCAAACATGTTATTTTGTCAACACTGATTTTCATAGGTTTAGCTGGATGCTGCTGGATTTATGTACAGTCTATGTTTATGAAATTGGGTGTTATCCAGTAACCCAGGCAACACACTTTTTCATATTACTCTTTGAAAACAACCACAAGAATGTAACCGAGTTAATAGAATATGTTTTGATTGAATAGCATTGAAAAAACACATGCTTTCATAACAAATATTGTTTGAAAAGGCATATTTAGTCAAAATGCTCAGATTTTAACAAGGCTGTTGCGCCTGGCGACACCGTACTTATCATTTGCCCAAGCTACTGTTTACAGATTTGAAAGGGCAATACATGTAACTGCTACTAGCTGGAAGAGGGATTTTTAAGGCAATACTTTTGGTCAAAAATCGCTTCTTTTTTTCAAAACTGAAAATAGGCAACCTTTAAATACTTAGCATTTACCTTTAAGAGTAAGATATTTGTGGTTGTTACCGTGGCAACAGGTCACATTTTCATTACAGATAACCCTTTGCAAACAACCCCAATAATGTAACAGAGTTATTAGAGTATGTTTTGATTGAATATCATTGAAAAACACATGCTTTATAAGTTATAACAGATAGGGTTCAAAAGCCATATTTAGTAAAAATGCTTAGATTTAAAAATGGCTGTTGTTCCTGGCAACACTGTACTTAGGAATATCATTTGCCCAAGCTACTTTTTATAGATCTGCATGGGCAATACATCGAACTACTTACACCAGCAAGGACATATTTCTGGCACCTCTGAAAAGGAGATTTTTAAGGCAATACTTTTGGTCAAAAATCACCTTGATATTCAAAACTGAAAATAGGCAACCTTTAAATACTTAGCATTTACCTTTAAGAATAAGATTCACCCTTAAATGATGCAGTCAGTAGGGGAAGAGGTGTCCTTTGAGATGATTGTATTCTAAGGTTCCAGTATTATTCTGTTTTGGTATGGTCAGTTCTTGACATAAGATAATTTTGAGTACATTTCATGGCAAATTTGGTCCAAAATTGTTTTTGGGTTGTTACCATGGCAACAGGTCGAATTGTAATTACAGATTACCCTTTTCAATCAACCAAAAAAAGTTTACTGAGTTATTAGAATATGTTTTGATTGAATATCATTGAAAACACATGCTTTTATAACAAATACGGTTAAAGAGCCTTATTAAGCAAAAATGCTTTGATTTCAAAATGGCTGTTGTTTCTGGTAACACTGTACTTAGGAATATCATATACCCAAGCTACTTTTTACAGATCTGAATGGGCAATACATCAACTATTTACACCAGCAAGGACATATTTCTGGCACCCCTAAAAAGGAGATTTTTAAGCAATACTTTTGGTCAAAAATCACATTGATTTTCAAAACTGAAAATAGGCAATCTTTCAATACTTAGCATTTACCTTTAGAATAAGATATTCACCCTTAAATGATGCAGTCAGTAGGGGAAGAGTTGTCCTTGTGAGGTGATTGTATTCTAAGGTTTCAGTATTATTCTGTTTTGGTTTCAGTTCTTGACATAAGATAATTTTGTGTACATTTCATGGCAAATTTGGTCCAAAATGGCAAAAATTGATTTTTGGTTGTTACCATGGCAACAGGTCGAATTGTTATTACAGATAACCCTTTGCAATCAACCAAAAAAAAGTTTACTGAGTGATTAGAATATGTTTTGATTGAATATCATTGAAAACACATGCTTTTATAACAAATACGGTTAAAGAGCCTTATTTAGCAAAAATGCTTTGATTTCAAAATGGCTGTTGTTTCTGGTAACACTGTACTTAGGAATATCATTTACCCAAGCTACTTTTTACAGATCTGAATGGGCAATACATCGACTATTTACACCAGCAAGGACATATTTCTGGCACCCCTGAAAAGGAGATTTTTAAGCAATACTTTTGGTCAAAAATCACCTTGATTTTCAAAACTGAAAATAGGCAATCTTTCAATACTTAACATTTACCTTTAGAATAAGATATTCACCCTTAAATGATGCAGTCAGTAGGGGAAGAGTTGTCCTTTGAGGTGATTGTATTCTAAGGTTTCAGTATTATTCTGTTTTGGTTTCAGTTCTTGACATAAGATAATTTTGAGTACATTTCATGGCACATTTGGTCCAAAATGGCAAAAATGTTTTTTTGGTTGTTACCATGGCAACAGGTCGAATTGTTATTACAGATAACCCTTTGCAATCAACCCCCAAAAAAGTTTACTGAGTCATTAGAATATGTTTTGATTGAAGATCATTGGAAAAACACATGCTTTTATAACAAATAGTGTTAAAAAGCCTTATTTAGTAAAAAATGCTTAGATTTAAAAATGGCTGTTGTTTCTGGCAACACTGTACTTAGGAATATCCTTTGCCCAAGCTACCTTTAACCGATCTGAATGGGCAATACATCGAACTACTTACACCAGCAAGGACATATTTCTGGCACCCCTGAAAAGAAGATTTTTAAGGCAATACTTTTGGTCAAAAATCACCTTGATTTTCAAAACTGAAAATAGGCAACCTTTAAATACTTAGCATTTACCTTTAAGAATAAGATATTCACCCTTAAATGATGCAGTCAGTAGGGAAGAGGAGTCCTTTGATATGATTGTATTCTAAGGTTCCAGTATTATTCTGTTTTGGTATGGTCAGTTCTTGACATACGATAATTTTAAGTATATTTCAGGGCAAATTTGGTCCAAAATGGCCAAAATTGGTTTTTGGTTGTTACCATGGCAACAGGTCGAATTGTTATTACAGATTACCCTTTGCAATCAACCACAAGAATGTAACTGAGTTATTAGAATATGTTTTAATTGAATATCATTGAAAAAACACATGCTTTTATAACAAATAGGGTTAAAAGGCTTATTTAGTCAAAATGCTCAGATTTCAAAAAGGCTGTTGTTCCTGGCAACACTGTACTTAGGAATATCATTTGCCCAAGCTACTTTTTACAGATTTGGAAGGGCAATACATTTAACTACTCACACCAGCAAAGACAAATTTCTGGCACCCCTGGCAGAATTAATTTTAAGGTAATACATTTGGTCAAAAATCGCCTTTATTTCAAAACTGAAAACAAGCAACCTTTAAATACTTGGCATTTACCTTTAGAAGTAAGATATTTACCTTTAAATGATGCAGTCAGTAGGGGAAGAGTTGTCCTTTGAGATGATTGTATTGGAAGGTTCCAGTATTATTCCGTTTTGGTACAGTGAGTTCTTGACATAAGACAATTTTGAGTAAATTTCAGGGCAAATATGGTCCAAAATGGCCCAAATTGGTTTTTGGTGGGTTACCATGGCAACGAGTCGATTTTTTATTTTTTGAAAGTCACCCTAGTTGTTAGTGCCCAAGGGCCTACCAATACACAAGCTATGAGAAAAATCTATTATTTGAAGGATAGAATCAATTCTAAAAAATTACACAGACTGACTCTTAATTACTCTTTTTCTCAAATACGACATCACTTGCTTCATTTTTAGCTATAAAGGGTGGGGTATGAACATTCCCAAATAAAAAGGGTGGCTTTGTAAAAAGGGTGGGTGTTTGACCCCTGTCCGGACAGTGTATTACTTGTTATATTGTCATTGTATTTTGTCCTTGTTGATATGATGGAAAATAATATTGAAATATTGAAATATTGAAAAATATATTTAAATATCATGCCATGTATGGTTGGCAATTCTTATCAACAGGATGCATGTAAGACGTCAATTTCAAAAATGTGAATATTTATAATAAAAGATGAAAATTGTAGTTTGGTTGCTGGACCAATGGTGTGATATTTAATGGACAGGTCCATATTTTGAGTAGTGGATGTCAGCGCATTAGGCACGCACAGCGCTTTGGAGTTAATGCAGAAAGTAGAATAAAGCGATCGCACGTGATGATCCATTATGGCCTGGTGTTCAGCAGCAAAGAATTCACACAACCATTCAAAGAGTCGTTTTCTTGATAATTTACATATTGAACCACTCCCACTGTATAAGAGACATTGATATTGGAATAGTTTTTTTCTCAATCAAACTCGATGTAATGGTTTTTGCACCATCTGTCTCTGTTGATATGTACTTATTTGCTATAAGTGAATGGTGTAAAAGGTATGCAAATATATGAGATCTTGATTGAATTACCACGTCATCCAATATTATGTATGCAATAAGTGTTGAGAGACATATGCCATTGTAGAAATCACTCCCACTTATGATATAATAATAAGCCATATAGTGACATTGTTCTAAGATGTGGTCGTAGTTAAAAACAAGGGAATCATTTTGTGTTCAGATAGCCAACAGCTCGGTAGCGGTGTAGCGTAGCTGCAAATGAGATTCTATTGTATGACATTTGATACTGATTTTATTGCTACGTATGGGATTAATCAATTGCTGTTTTAATACATTCAGTCGTGATCAATGTCATCTATTGTAATATACACATGCAATTGTTTTCAAATGTTACTTAAGAATTGATATATATGATCTACTATTGCATCTGTTGAAGCATCACTATACGAATACATACAGACATCAATCATCAACATTGTTCTACTAGATCAACACTCCTTTACTCGCAAAATAAAGGACTCTAATAAGTGAGGGATCTTGAGTTAAGATACGATTTATATATAATAGGCTTCATAAAGAGAACTGGCCGCCATGGTAAACTCAATTGAATGAACAGCCAAGTAAAAGCAGAACTAGCGGTGCTGAATTCTTGTCTATGATTGCTTCGGCCTATGAATCCATGTCAAACATCTGCGAAAGGCATCTTTCAGCATATGCCCATTTTCATCTTCATTAAATCAAGCAGTTCAAGCAATATGAGCTAGCTCAAACGGTATTTAATTGCAAAACTCTGCTACTTTGTACCGGATCTACCTTTGGCTACACTTTCATAATCACTGTTCCTGCAAATGCATCACTATGCTACCAAGCGCAATGAATGTAAGTCAATGACTGGTTTCAAGAACATGCTGAAGAACTCATTGTATTAAATAACTTTATGGTAATTGTCTCTCCAATCACCCTAAGGAACTAAGTACTAAGTGGTGCAATCCCCTTTCTGTTTTTCAAAACGAGGCTGTGAATTTGTCTATTAACTTCCACCAGGTTATTAATTTTCAAACATATAGCATCACCTGAATACAAGGCTCAACAGTAAACCTGATTTATGTAACAGTTTAAACAATTCTAAACATTTAAACATTTGCGCAGTACATTACTCCGACTATATCGTCGTTACTGCCACTAACTGTATCTAGGTTTACTTGAAGAATGCTAGCGGTTGAAATGTCTGCTACTCTAAAAATGTTCCTCATCATACTGACTGTCATCTTCTGTATCAAAGTTGAACTGAACGGCGCAGTAGCTCCCCCAAATATAGTTGTAAAACCGCTGTGGGATGTTGAAACTAATGATACGCAACCATGCAGCATTGGAGAGAGAAATACCAGCGATGGAGGAGTGTTCATACAAGGAAGTGCACATCACACCTGCAGCTTCAAGATCAATGCAGCAGATGCATCTTATATTGTTATCAAATTACCAGAAACAATTTCAAAGCAACCTGTTTCCTTTTATGTTGAGCGTGAGGGGAATGTTTCACATTGTCCCAGCAAATATGTGAGTTTTAATGCGCAATCTGGACCATGCCATTCCATTTTCTTAGAGGTAAGTCTCCTTATAAATCTGCAGAGTAATGTCAGTCTGTTAATCTATGCGATAGCCGCATCAGAATTGCTACCTAGATGTCCAGAAATGTATTATGACATAAATTCTGGTCCAAATGTAAATCAGACATCAGTTTGCCAGAATGTAAATGGATATAATGACAACATCACTTGTGAATTACAGTATGGTAAATGTAAACTAGAATTTCCATCCCATTGTAATGCTACTCTTGGTAACAGAGAGGTGGCTTTTCAATGTTCAAATGATGACCTGATTTCACAACATAAAGCCATGATAATTTACCCCATCCATACATCTATCATAGACCTACGCTATAATAACATTGTAAAACTTGAAGTCGATTCACTTCAAGGTATGGCTGATTTACAATCACTATACAAACTTGTTCTTTGGGGTAATAATCTGATCCAACTAGATGTAGGAGTATTTTACGGGTTAGGAGCACCGACTATCCTAGATCTTGAAGGTAATAAGTTAACTACTCTACCAGCTAAGGTCTTCTGTGGTCTACACAACTTGCGTGTACTATACTTATCAAGTAATGAATTGGCCATGTTAAATGACAGTGTATTTGCTGATTTAAGAAAACTGACATATCTAGGTCTCTATAGCAATAGGTTGGTAACACTCCCAGAGCTGACATTTAGAGATTTAAAAAACTTGGAAACACTTCGCCTGCAACAAAACCAAATATACACAGTATATCCTGGTTGGTTTGATGGTTTGACAATGTTGACATATCTAGACCTTGAAGGAAATATGCTGGGAACACTCCCAGATGGGTTGTTTGTGGGAGTTGAAAACCTGAATAGGCTAATTATGTCAGAAAACCAATTGGCCACATTGAATGCTGGGTCATTTCAAGGGTTAGTGAATTTGGCTGAAATTTATCTTGATTACAATATGCTTATAACATTTCCAATTGGGTTGTTTTGGGGACTTGAAAATCTGAACGAACTTTATGTTAATGATAACGAGTTAAGTAGCTTGAATGCAAATGAGTTCAAAGAGTTGAGAAATTTGACCTATCTATATCTTGGTTTCAATGCATTGGCAATGCTCCCTGGTGGGGTGTTTAGGGACCTGGGTAATTTGAAGGAACTTGATATTTCAAATAACTTATTGGTGAGCTTGAATGCAAATCAATTCCAAGGGCTAGGAAAGTTGACTTTTTTAAATCTAGGTCATAATGAATTGATTGCACTCCCAGTTGGATTGTTTGAAAACTTGAGAAGCTTGCAGACTCTTTACTTACACCAAAACAAGTTAATTAGCTTAAATGCTAATCAATTTGAAGGGTTGGGATTGTTATACAAATTACAACTGAGTTATAATGAATTGGAAACACTCCCTGTTGGGGTGCTTTTGAGCCTGAAAAACTTGAAAGTACTAACACTTTCACAAAACCAGTTGGTTAGCTTGAATGACAATGAATTTCATGGGTTGGAAATGTTGAATTATTTAGATCTTAATGATAATGCATTGGTGTCACTGCGGACTGGGTTGTTTAAAGATCTGGGAAACTTGAATTTTCTAAAATTATGGTCAAACCAGTTGGCAACATTAAATTCCAGTTTATTTCAAGGAATGAGACAATTATCTTTGTTAGATCTGGGTGATAATGCACTAGTTAGACTCCATGTTGGGTTGTTTAAAGACCTGGAAAACTTGATTGTACTTTCTCTCCGTCGAAACCATTTGATCACTTTGCATCCATTAACTGATATGAGAAACATGGACATGAATCAAACCAGTCTGTTTCATGGATTAACCAGTTTGCAAACTATACGGTTGGAATTTAACCAGCTAGAAGGATTAAATACAAATATTTTCAAAGGGTTGTTCAATCTGAAATATGTATTTCTATCCAAGAATAGGCTTACAAATCTTGCAATTGACATATTTCAGGATAACATGAATATTAATTTAATTGATTTTTCTGATAATTTGTTAACCAAATGCCCAAATATCAAACATCTGATACTTTTAAATTTGCTTAATCTGAGAGGTAATACATTGACTTACATAAGGCCTGATACATTGTCAGCACTCTCTAGAAACACAGAGTTTGTTATTGCAAGTCAACATGAGATTTGTGAGTGTTATGTGCCTGCTGGTGTAAAGTGCAGCGCACAGGATAACATATCTCCATATCTCACATGTGATAGGCTTTTATCAGATAGGACATTGGTGGTATTAATGTGGCTAATTGGTTTGAATGCACTCGGTGGAAATATATTTGTGTTGGTTTGGAAAAAGAAAAACACCAACAAGTATTCTGTACAAGATTTACTACTGAGCAATCTGGCCATATCTGATTCACTCATGGGATTATATATGATAATCATTGCAAGTGCTGATATCTATTTTGGAGATGATTTCCCAATGCAATCTGAAACCTGGAGGTCTGGCATTCCTTGCAGAATATCTGGAGCCATAGCAATAACCTCCAGCCAGGGATCTGTATTCTTTGTTATAAATGTTATTAAGCCTTGACAGGTTTATCAATATAAAGTTTCCATACTCTAACAGAAAATTGCGTAAAACATCAACAATTGTTACAGCTGTGTTGATTTGGATTGTTTCTCTTGTATTAGGTATTGTCCCATCCATTTTAGCTGGAATAAGCTTTAAGTTTTATGATAACTCACATGTATGTATTGGTCTACCCTTGGCTTTAACAAAAACTTACTCTTATTACCAGAGTACCAAGGAAATCTACATACGAGATTTAAGATCTTTCTTCATCATTGATACCTTCACTACCCACTTTATTGGATTTGAAAATGGTCTGTATTACTCAACAGCCCTTTTTCTTGGTGTTAACTGCATATGTTACCTGGTAATTCTTGTTTGCTATATAGAGATATATAGGACTGTCAGAAAGTCATCAAAAGAGTCTGGACGAACCCAAGATTTGGAAGAACAAATCAGACTCACGGCTAAGATTACCGCCATAGTGGCAACAGACTTCATTTGTTGGTCCCCTATTATATGTTTGGGAATTTTGGTTCAAACTAGGGTCATTATATTGCCCCCTTCAGTGTATGCATGGTCAGTTACCTTTGTTTTACCAATTAATTCAGCGATAAACCCGTACCTGTACACAATCTCAGATGTAGTATCAAATTATAGAAAGAACCGAGCAGAAAAGAAAAATAAGCAAATCGTTGAAGGAATGGCTCTGCAACAAATGTGACACATTTTTAAAGCAAAGTATGTTCAGATTATTACTCTTTGACTGTGTGATCCTTATGTTCATTGAAACAAATTCCATTAAGTACTGAACCCCTTATGAAAATTGACGGGCATATTGGTCAAATAAAAACAACTGTTTTGTTCCTCTCATAGTAAAACTAATTACAAGAAAATGTCATAATCATATTATTTCAAGAGTTTTGCAAGATTAAAGTTGACCCCAAGTTGACAGTTGAACTTCTTACCGTTACACTCACCATGTTCAATAAATTAACCAATAGATGACCCAACTATGACCAACAAACTTATACTGTTCTTTCAACAGCATATGGTAATTGCCAATAAGTCTCATTGGATCACAAAACAGTGATATTGCTTCTGTAACACTTCAACTCTAGCGTTATATTTAGGGGATTTCATGTCTGTTAGTGCCCCAATTGCCTAATATGTTCATGCAATCTCAAATGTCAATGCCTATATAATGTCCCCTTTTTGCCATTAAGTCTGATTGACATCTATATGGCAAGAGACCAGAAAACTGTTAGTTGGTCATAAGTTGCTCCTGTAACACCCAAATCTATAGGGTTAGATTTAAGGTCTGGCAGTGCTCTGATTGTATATGCATTCTAACATGTGTACATAATATTCTTACCTCAAATAAAAATGGGGACAATAATGTAACATGTGTGACACGAACATTCAAATACCTGTTAATGCGAATTTGAAAGTCTACATTTAAATTTATGCCAGAGTAATCCTTTTTAGTAAAGGGAGGAAAGGAAAGATACAACAAATCAGTTGGCAAAGCAGCCAGAAACATGAAATTGGTGAACTAAGATGCATAAAGATATGTTTTCACTTTGTGTACCGCATTGATGTTCAACCCTAGGGGGTGATCGGCCAAGATCTTTTGGTGCCAACTTGTAAAATAATAATACATAACTGACAGTTCTAATAGTGCGCTTTCCACTGTGCAAGCACAGTCCCAAAGCGCTTTTTGGCCAATTATTATTGCTGCCATTTTAAATCAGAACCTTTTCGTCACTACACTTAGGCGGCTACTGGGCAACAGAGCACATCCTATCAGCACTACTTAGATTGCGAGTCCCTAAAACTCCCCGAATATAGCTTGTGTTGATGAGGCAATTGAGACAAAGTATCTTGCCCAAGGACCAATGCTCGTATTTCATGACGGCCATCGTAGCCATGGCCGTCAATGCCTCAATGGTTGGCCTTGATGCCCCCAGTAAAGCGTCACTTCTTATGGCCAGACTGGCCGTGCCCCCAATTTAACAGTGGCCCGAATGCCCTTGACTGCCCCTTGTTAAAATAATTTTGTTTTAGAAAAACAAAATATTCAGTTTGCTATCACATTTTCTATAATATAAGCCAAAAGGCTTACTGTTTTCTTCCAGTTAGCTCCCCCTTCTTGTACGGCCAGTTTGACAGCTCTCTGCTTTAGCGTATTTCCCATCCTGATAAAAATAAACATTTACTACGATACATATACGCATTAAAGTTCGCACGCAAACATGCTTTATTATTTTTATTTATTTGTTCTCCGCGGCACTCATTAATGACTAGACAATTTAACAGAAACATAAATATTATAGAAAAACCATCAGAATAAATAAATATCAATTTTTCATTCATTTATAATATATTTTATTCAAAATGATTACATAAAAGTGCACACGGAAATGAGATGGTCGTCAGGTAAATATGGCAGGTTTCAAGGGATACATCGCAAACCATGGTAAGCACGTGAGACCAGTGGCGTAGCTGGGGTTTTTTTTCAGGGGGGGCAAGATCTCTGAAATTTTCGTAAAAGGTTGCCCCAATTTTTTCCCCAGTCACCAACTCGTGAATTTCACGTGGGGGGTTAGGTTCAAAAAATTCCTCACGGTCAAAAAAAATCGCACAGTACATGTACTACATGTACTATTTTGCCTTTTTTGACTATTTGGGCTGAATAGACCCATATATAACCGCCCGCCATCTCGGTCTTTTATCATTATTTTCCGATTTTTCATTTTTTTCCTCCTTTTTATTTCTTTTAGAGGGGCTGGGGGGCGGGGGCACAAATGGGTTTTTTCTGTCAGGGGGGGCATTTGCCCCCCTGCCCCCCCCCCCCCCCCCCCCCCCCCGAGCTACGCCACTGCGTGAGACGAATGAATAGGAAGTTAGGAGGTCTTGCATCATCAAAACAGGCCACCTAGAATCGTCATAAACAGTCTCTGTATCTATGTTTTCAATCGAAACCGGGGATTTTTCGTGTAGAAACGACCGAGATAGGGCATGCAAAAGAGATGATTTTCCAATATTGATGAACAGACATGCACGGTATGTTGTGGCCAGCGAGGTATGGCAGTAAAGTAGATAAAAATGAATGTTTTGCTACAAAATACTCTTTTACATCTCTTGTATATAAGTTGTATTAAAATGGCCTAAATACCCACACAATAAACATTGTTTTGGCCTTGGTGCCCTGGCATTATGGCCTTGGTGCCCCCTAAAATGTGTACTGCCGCGGCAAAATGATGCAGTTTTCGGCATGAACCATTTTGCACTAGAGGCCGGTAAAGTTACTAAACATGAAAATATGATGGGACGGTTAATTTTGAGATATTGGTAAAAATGAAATCTTTGAAACCCTTTTCTATTTATAGTTTAAAGGATTTGAATACAAAATAATGATAACATTATTAAAAACTATGTTTTCTATCACTATGTTCAATCGTTTTATTTTCTCGCCTGATGTAATCAGGATGAGACTATGTTATCACTATTTCTGACGCCGCAGTGTGCTAAGAAATACCTTTGTGACGCGATATGTGGAGATCCGTAAGGCCTATCTTGATGGGACTTGATGGAAGGAAGGGGGGTGGTGTGTTCTTTTGCTGATTACATTTTCAAGGTCATTGGAGGTCATAAAAGGTCATCGGGGTCAAATATTGGGTCAAATAAGATCCGTAAGGCCTATCTTGATGGGATTTGGTGGAGGGAAGGGGGGGGGGGGGGGGGGGGGTGGTGTGTTCTTTTAGCTGATTAAATTTTCAAGATCATTGGAGGTCATTCAAGGTCATCTGGGGTCAAATATGGAGTCAAATAGATCAGTAAGGCTTATCTTGATGGGATTCGGTGGATGAAAGGGGGGTGGTGCGTTCTTTTGGCTGATAAAATTTTCAAGGTCATCGGAGGTCATTCAAGGTCATCTGGGGTCAAATAAGATCTGTAAGGCCTATCGTGATGAGATTTGGTGGAGGGAATGGGGGTGGTGTGTTCGATTTGCTGATAGAATTTTTAAGGTCATCGGAGGTCATTCAAGGTCATCTGGGGGTCAAATAAGATCCGTAAGGTCTATCTTGATGGGATTTGGTGGAGGGAAGGGGGTGGTGTGTTCTTGTAGCTGATTTAATTTTCGAGGTCATTCAAGGTCATCTGGGGTCAAATATGGGGTCAAATAGATCAGTAAGGCCTATCTTGATGGGATTCGGTGGATGGAAGGGGGGTGGTGCATTTTTGTTGATAACATTTTCACGGTCATCGGAGGTCATTCAAGATCATCTGGGGTCAAATAAGATCCGCAAGGCCTATCGTGATGGGATTTGGTGGAGGGAATGGGGTGGTGTGTTCTTTTTGCTGATAGAATTTTTAAGGTCATCGGAGGTCATTCAAGGTCATCTGGGGGTCAAATAAGATCCGTAAGTCCTATCTTGATGGGATTTGGTGGAGGGAAGGGGGTGGTGTGTTCTTTTTGCTGATTAAATTTTCAAGGTGATCGGAGGTAATTTAAGCTCATCTGGGGTCAAATATGGGGTCAAATAGATCAGTAAGGCCTATCTTGATGGGATTCGGTGGATGGAAGGGGGTGGTACATTCTTTTTGCTGATAACATTTTCAAGGTCATCGGAGGTCATTCAAGGTCATCTGGGGTCAAAATTGATCCGTAAGGCCTATCGTGATGGGATTTGGTGGAGGGAATTGGGGTGGTGTGTTCTTTTTGCTGATAGAATTTTTAAGGTCATCAGAGGTCATTCAAGGTCATCTAGGGGTCAAATAAGATCCGTAAGGCCTATTTTGATGGGATTTGGTGGAGGGAAGGGGGATGGTGTGTTCTTTTTGCTGATTACATTTTCAAGGTCATTCAAGGTCATCTGGGGTCAAATATGGGGTCAAATAGATCAGTAAGCCCTATCTTGATGGGATTCGGTGGATGGAAGGGGGTGGTGTGTTATTTTTGCTGATAAAATGTTCAAGGTCATCGGAGGTCATTCAAGGTCATCAGGGGTCAAATAGATCTGTAAAGCCTATCTTGATGAAATTTGGTGGAGGGAATGGGGTGGCGTGTTCTTTTAGCTAATTGAATTTTGAAGGTCATCAGAGGTCAATGTATACAAGAAAATAAATGAAGTAAGGACAACCATATCAGATGTCAAGTGACGTAACTATGTGTAATTTAAAAAGAAGAGCATGGTGGTTCTGCCCCACCAAACGGACCTAATTAAAATAGCAATAGAAATTGGGAGGTATACGTATGCCATCCTGACAAGACAAGGCTAAAGAGATAAATGATAACGCTGAACGTGTGTGTGTTGATTATGTTGATGAGTAGATTTAGTTATATTTCGTACGTACGCGTAGTACTACATTTGACTGTAATTTAATATCATCTTACCGCCTAATTTCAACCAAATTTCACCATTCGTTTTCAATACTGAACATGTAAATAAGTGTAAATACCTCCGTAGATTTAGTTCCCAAGTTTGTTGTTTAGGTTCTCTTGATGTCCATGACCCCCTGATATATTTTTTTCTTCTTTTATTTATATTTTGATGTTGTTCTCTATATATTTGGGCTTTTTACCTTATTCTTACATTTGTATTTGTAGAGAGTTACCAGTTTGATTTGTAATCACTTATTTCATTAACCTTGTTTGTCTGTTGGGCTATTTTTCACATTTGCTCTTTACATACAAAAAAAAGAAGAAAGTGAAATGGTACCATTTAGAGGCCATTTTGCTGAAAGAACAACACTTTTTCTCCCTAAAAAGTGCAGACGATAGTTGGGTAGCCTACTCGATTTTTTTCGAAAAGACTGCGCTGAAAAAAACTATATACACTGAGCTTGGAATATTCATAGTAATGGCAATATTTCAAAAATACAAAATGGCAATGGGTCAAAAATACAAATTTTAAAGCTATCTCAAAATGTATCCAGATAATCTACACATTTCATATTCATTGAGCATGGATGGATGTTATGTCCCATTATCATAATTATTGAAAAATGCTAGTCATTTACACATTGTCTTACTTTTTTAACGTCCCTTAAATTAAGACACATTGCTATCTTTTCTATTTGAAAAATAAAACACACTGATAAGGGTACCTGTGGTACCCTTTTGTGCAGTGTACTCTACAGCCTGTGCATTGAGTCTACTCCAGGGTTGGTATTCAAGCAAGTGACTGTGATATATGGGCACATTGTGTCAGGGGATCTAATCCCATACCAAGACTGGTTTGCTGGTAATAGATACTTTAAAAGGCTTTAATTGGGGACCTGTCCACCCAGAAATGATGCCTTGTCTAGTACAGTGGTGTAGTGAGACCTTCTGTCTGTGTGCCACTATAGTTTGATCAGTTTGAAATTGACGAAACCTCCTTACAGCAGCGAATGAATACAGAGGACGAGGACTCACATGAAGGTAACAAGCGCACTGTGCATCATATGCGTGACACGGATGTGCGGCCAAAACCACGTGCATGTGGCCATAATCTGGCATGTATACTTGGAATACTTGGAATACTTTTGCGCGCGGAGAAATAAAAACCAAATAAAAACCAAATAAAAACCAAATATTTCTCGCCAATTTGGAACTGATTAAACTATACCTGATCTGAGCTTCCTGCAGCGGGCTGTACTAGTAAACAGAGCATAAGCCATTTATAGAGTGCTTATATATACAAATTCCTAATCTGCCAAAAAGAGGGTTTACTTGATGTCTTCTCCAGAAATACTTAAGGTTTAACATAAAACACTGTCTGCCAAATCAGTTGCATTTGAACTTGAATCCCTGAAAAAAGCTTGAGAATGATCAACCCTTATTTCATACATTTATACTTAGGCATTATCACTGATGCCTTATCATTGTCATCATCATACAAAAATATATAGGTCACCAAGAATCTGATTCAAGTTTAAGGGGAATTTTGTCCATCAAACCTCCTTCTCTCACATAAGACTACGAAATATAAACCAACTACCTTAAAATAGTGTTCCAGGGACCAAACAGTGGATCAGTTTGTTAGATCTAAGGAAACAAATCTGGGAGTTGCAACGTCAAGAATTACCAATACCAAAATAATCTTTTGTATTACATATCTCTAAATATAGGACAATTGTATAGAATAGACAATTCATCTTGTTTGAAATATATGAGTTTTGTTGTTGCAAAATCTGCCTATTCATGAACCAAATTATATCTCCCTAGGAAGGATAGAAACAGACTTTTGAATTGAAGTGTGCCATTATGTCATCTGATAATAGGGTTTGATGTGTATGAACAAAAAGCGTAACTTGCTATAAAGCAGTCATTTAGAAGACTGACCGTGTTGTTATGGAGATATTACGTACTTGAAATTGGGCATCTTTTGTTTGTCAGTGTAATCTGTAAATATCCATATTCATGAAGATCAGGCAAAAAGAATTTAATGTATTACCAAATATGGTTGTAAATTCACAACACACCATTATTAATGGAGTAAAAGCTGGCATTATTGGTTATGAGGAAATAGCCACCTTTACCTATAGGGGTGTGTCATAATTGATGCAAACATTGGTAAGGCCACAGAATCGCTAGAAGGTGAGACATTGGTATCAATATACCACTTGCACAGTAAATTGCCAGCTCGTCGGTTTCATTTCGTACATTGCATGCAGTTATATCATAAATATCATTTCGTATTTCATCTTACCAAACAAGTAGAAACGTTTAAACGAGTACGCCATCGGATGTCTTATTTGTCAAATCTTCATCAGAAGTGGCTCTGACTTCATCAGGATATCTAAACTCCTTGGTTTGTTGATACATCGTCTATATATGACTGCTACCCTAATAACTTCCCTTCGTGATGAGACTCTACATGTTGAATTAGACCATCTGAATGAGTAAATTACGTCGTCAATTGCATCATCTTGCTGTGATCTACAGGATTGACTATATCATCTTAATTACTGCTACCTTTACTGTATTACGTCATTAATCAACAGAACATGCATTTCTGCTCTTTATGTTAAAAAGCCAGTAGTGAAATAATGAAAGAAATAGCAGAATAACTAGACACAACCATGTCATCCATTCAGATGCGTTGACTGTTTCAACGGTTGAATTCTTATTTGTCATAGTTTCTACAACAGCCTATGGTGTATAAAACTGAACTGGAAGGGAATGTGAAGATTACCAACAAACTTGATTCAGACCGACACTCTCTGTACTTCAAACTAAACCTATTTATTATAGTGTAGTTCGAGTATATGAATCTCTGGTCAGACAGCTACGCATCCTCAATTTCATCTGATACAATTCATAAACTTTCAAGTGTGATTTTGTATCAACGCGGTCTTATTCATAAACTTTAAATAGTGGTTTTGTATTAACGCCATCCTATTCATAAACTTTCAAGTGTTATTTTGTATTAATGCGGTCCTATTCATAAACTTTCAAGTGTGATTTTGTATTAACACGGTCCTATTCATAAACTTTCAAGTGTGATTGTGTATTAACGCGGTCCTATTCATAAACTTTCAAGGGTGATTTTGTATTAATGTTGTCCCCATCATGGCTAGTCTTAATGACTTGTGTTTCACTCTGATACTCCTCATCTTATTGGTTGTCAGCTTTGGCATCAACACAGCGGTGCATAGACCAGGAGCTGCAGCTGAAATTGTGGTGCAACCTCTGTGGGATGTTTATAGTAACAATTCGCAACCCCTTTGTATTGTTGAAGACAGAAATACTAGCAATGGGGCGGTGTTCATCCAAGGAAGTGTGGGTCACGTCTGCAGTGTCCAAGTCAGTGCATCGTTGGGATCTTTTATTGTTATAGAATTACCAGAAAACATTTCAAAAGAACCGGTTTCTTTTTACGTCAAACGCGAAGGTAATCTTGTAGATTGTTCAAGCAGGTATGTGAGTTTCAATTTGCAAACTGGACTGTGCCATTCCATTTTCTCTGAGGTAAGTCTCCGGATAAATCTGCATAGTAATGCCAGCCTGTTAATCTATGCGATAGCAGCATCAGAATTGCTACCTAGATGTCCAGAAATGTATTATGACATCAATTCTAGTCCAAATGTAAATCAGACATCAGTTTGCCAGAATGTAAATGGATATAATGACAACATCACTTGTGAATTACAGTCTGGTAAATGTAAACTAGAATTTCCACCCCATTGTAATGCTACTCTTGATAACAGAGAGGTAACTTTTCAATGTTCAAATAATGACCTGATCTCTAATCATAAAGCAATGATAATTTACCCCATCCATACATCTATCATAGACCTACGCTATAATAACATTGTAGAGCTTGAAGTCAATTCATTTCAAGGTATGGATGATTTACAATCACTATACAAGCTTGTTCTTTGGAATAATAATTTGATTCAACTAGATGTAGGAGTATTCCATGGGTTAGGAGCACTGACTATCCTAGATCTTGAGGGTAATAAGTTAACTACTCTACCAGCTAAAGTCTTCTGGGGTCTACAAAACTTGCGTGTACTAGACTTATCAAGTAATGAATTGGTCATGTTAAATGACAGTGTATTTGTTGGTTTAAGAAAACTGGCATCTCTAAGTCTCCATAGCAATACGTTGGTAACACTCCCAGAGCAGACGTTTAGAGATTTAACAAACTTGAAAACACTTCGCCTACAACAAAACCAAATATCCACAGTATATCCGGGTTGGTTTAATGGTTTGACAATGTTGACATATCTAAACCTAGATGGAAATATGCTGGTAACACTCCCAGATGGGTTGTTAGTGGGAGTTGAAAACCTGAATAGGCTGTATTTGTCAGAAAACCAATTGGCCACATTGAATGCTGGGTCATTTCAAGGGTTAGTAAATTTGGCTAAAATTTATCTTGATTACAATATGCTTGTTACATTTCCAATTAGGTTGTTTTGGGGACTTGAAAATCTGAATGAACTTTATGTTAATGATAACGAGTTAAGTAGCTTGAACGCAAATGTGTTCAAAGAGTTGAGAAATTTGACCTATCTATATCTTGGTTACAATGCATTGGCAATGCTCCCTGGTGGGGTGTTTAGGGACCTGGGTAATTTGAAGGAACTTGATATTTCAAATAACATATTGGTGAGCTTGAATGCAAATCAATTCCAAGGGTTAAGAAAGTTGACTTATTTGTATCTTGGTAATAATGAATTGGTAACACTCCCTGTTGGATTATTTGTAGACCTGAGAAACCTGCAATATCTGTTCCTTTTTAAAAACCGGTTACTGAGCTTGAATGCTTATGAATTTGAAGGGTTGGGATTGTTGAGCCATTTACAGCTGAGTTTTAATGAATTGGTAACACTCCCAATTGGAGTGTTTTGGGGATTGATAAACTTGAAGAGTCTACACCTTCTAGAAAACCGGTTGGTTAGCTTGAATGAAAATGAGTTTCATGGGTTGGAAATGTTGACTTTTGTAGATCTTAATCGTAATGCATTAGTTTTACTTCCGGTTGGGTTGTTTAAAGACCTGAAAAACTTGAATATCCTTAGATTACAGTCCAACCTGTTGTCATCATTAGATACCGGTTTATTTCAAGGGATTACACAAGTAACGCTATTAGATCTAGGGGATAATGCACTTGATGCGCTACCTGTTGGATTATTTCAAGGTCTGGTAAACTTGGTTGTACTTTCTCTTAGTCAAAACCAGTTGATCACCCTGCATCCATTAACTGATATGAGAAGCATGAACATGAATCAAACCAATATGGTTCAGTTATCTGATAGTCTGTTTCATGGATTAACCAGTTTGCAAACTATACAGTTGGAATCTAACCACCTAAAAGGATTAAATTCCAATATTTTCAAAGCGTTATTCAATATGAGGTATGTATTTCTATCCAAGAATAGGCTTACAAATCTTGCAAGTGATATATTTCAGGATAACATGAAAATTAATATTATTGATTTATCTGATAATTTGTTAACCAAATGCCCAAATATCAAACATCTGATCTTTTTAAATTTGCTTAATCTGAGAGGTAATGCACTGGCTTACATAAGTCCTGATACATTTTCTTCACTCTCTAGAAACACAGAGTTTGCTGTAAGCCAACATGAGATTTGTGAGTGTTATGTGCCTGCTGGTGTTAAGTGCAGCGCAAGGGATAACAGATCTCCATATCTCACATGTGATAGGCTTTTATCAGATAAGACATTGGTGGTATTGATGTGGCTAATTGGTTTGAATGCACTGGGTGGAAATATATTTGTGTTGGTTTGGAAAAAGAAAAACACCAACAAGTATTCTGTACAAGATTTACTACTGAGCAATCTGGCCATGTCTGATTCACTCATGGGATTATATATGATAATCATTGCAAGTGCTGATATCTATTTTGGAGATTATTTCCCAATGCAATCTGAAACCTGGAGGTCTGGCATTACATGCAGACTATCTGGAGCCATAGCAATAACCTCCAGCCAGGGATCTGTATTCTTTGTTATGTTAGTAAGCCTTGACAGGTTTATCAATATAAAGTTTCCATACTCTAACAGAAAATTGCGTAAAACATCAACAATTGTTACAGCTGTGTTGATATGGATTGTTTCTCTTGTATTAGGTATTGTCCCATCCATTTTAGCTGGAATAAGCTTCAAGTTTTATGACAACTCACATGTATGTATTGGTCTACCCTTGGCTTTAACAAAAACTTACTCTTATTACCAGAGTACCAAGGAAATCTACATACGAGATATAAGATCTTTCTTTATCATTGATACATTCACTACCCACTTTATTGGATTTGAAAATGGTCTGTATTACTCAACAGCCCTTTTTCTTGGTGTTAACTGCATATGTTACCTGGTAATTCTTGTTTGCTATATAGAGATATATAGGACTGTCAGAAAGTCATCAAAAGAGTCTGGACGAACCCAAGATTTGGAAGAACAAATCAGACTCACTGCTAAGATTACCGCCATAGTGGCAACAGACTTCATTTGTTGGTCCCCTATTATATGTTTGGGAATTTTAGTTCAAACTAGGGTCATTATATTGCCCCCTTCAGTGTATGCATGGTCAGTGACCTTTGTTTTACCAATTAATTCAGCGATAAACCCGTACCTGTACACAATCTCAGATGTAGTATCAAATTATCGAAAGAACCGAGCAGAAAAGAAAAATAAGCAAATCGTTGAAGGAATGGCTCTGCAACAAATGTGACACATTTTTAAAGCAAAGTATGTTCAGATTATTACTCTTTGACTGTTAAGATGTGATCCTTATGTTCATTGACACAAATTCCATTACTGAACCCCTTATGAAAATTGACGGGCATATTGGTCAAATAAAAACAACTTCTGTTTTGTTCCTCTCATAGTAAAACTAATTACAAGAAAATGTCATAATCATATTATTTCAAGAGTTTTGCAGTTATTATTGCTGCCATTTTAAATCAGAACCTTTTCATCACTACACTTATACTCTGTTTGGCCATCTCGAGACAGTGACGTATCCGCGTATTCTACTAATTGCAGCACATAAAGATACACACACGCGTGCGTAAAAGCTGCGCCTGTTAAGTTACGTCACTGTCTCGAGATGGCCAAACAGAGTATAGGCCGCTACTGGGCAACAGAGCACATCCTATCAGAACTACTTAGATTGTGAGTCCCTAAAACTCCCCGAATATAACTTGTGTTGATGAGGCAATTGAGACAAAGTATCTTGCCCAAGGACCAATGCTCGAATTTCATGACGGCCATCGTAGCCATGGCCGTCAATGCCTCAATGGTTGGCCTTGATGCCCCCAGTAAAGCGTCAACTCTTATGGCCAGACTGGCCATGCCCCCAATTTAACAGTGGCCAGCATGCCCTTGACTGCCCTTTGTTAAAATAATTTTGTTTTAGAAAAACAAAATATTCAGTTTGCTATCGCATTTTCTATAATATAAGCCAAAAGGCTTACTGTTTTCTTCCAGTTAGCTCCCCCTTCGTGCACAGCCAGTTTGACAGCTCGCTGCTTTAGCGTATTTCCCATCCTGATAAAAATAAACATTTTCCACGATACCTATATACGCATTAAAGTTTGCACGCAAACATGCTTTTCTATTTTTATTTATTTGTTCTCCGCGGCACTCATTAATGACTAGACAATTTAACAGAAACATAAATATTATAGAAAAACCATCAGAATAAATAAATATCAATTTTTCATTCATTTATAATATATTTTATTCAACATTATTACATAAAAGTGCACACGGAAATGAGATGGTCGTCAGGTAAATATGGCAGGTTTCAAGGGATACATCGCAAACCATGGTAGGCACGTGAGACGAATGAATAGGAAGTTAGGGGGTCTTGCATCATCAAAACAGGCCACCTAGAATGGTCATAAACAGCCTCTGTATCTATGTTTTCAATCGAAACCGGGGATTTTTCGTGTAGAAACGACCGAGATAGGGCATGCAAAAGAGATGATTTTCCAATATTGATGAACAGACATGCACGGTATGTTGTGGCCAGCGAGGTATGGCAGTAAAGTAGATAAAAATTAATGTTTTGCTACAAAATACTCTTTTACATCTCTTGTATATAAGTTGTATTAAAATGGCCTAAATACCCACACAATAAACATTGTTTTGGCCTTGGTGCCCTGGCATTATGGCCTTGGTGCCCCCTAAAATGTGTACTGCCGCGGCAAAATGATGCAGTTTTCGGCATGAACCATATTGCGCTAGAGGCCGGTAAAGTTACGAAACATGAAAATATGATGGGACGGTTAATTTTGAGATATTGGTAAAAATGAAATCTTTGAAACCCCTTTTCTATTTATAGTTTAAAGGATTTGAATACAAAATAATGATAACATTATTAAAAACCATGTTTTCTATCACTATGTTCAATCGTTTTATTGTCTCGCCTGATGTAATCAGAAAGAGACTATGTTATCACTATTTCTGTCCGGCGTCTGGCGTCTGGCGTCCGCCGTGTGCTAAGAAATACCTTTGTGACGCGATATCTGGAGATCCGTAAGGCCTATCGTGATGGGACTTGGTGGAGGGAAGGGGGGTGGTGCGTTCTGTTGCTGATTGATTTTTCAAGGTCATCGGGGGTCATACAAGGTCATCGGGGTCAAATATGCTTAAAACTTTTAAGACGCGTTGTAACGCGATATCTATAGATCCGTAAGGCCTATCTTGATGGGACTTGATGTCAGGGAAGGGGGTGGGGTGTTCTTTTGCTGATTAGATTTTCAAGGTCATTGGAGGTCATTCAAGGTCATCGGGGTCAAATATGCGGTCAAATAAGATCCGTAAGGCCGATCTTGATGGGATTTGGTGGAGGGAAGGGGGTGGTGTGTTCTTTTTGCTGATTAAATGTTTAAGGTCATCGGAGGTCTAGGATTGAGGAAGCCAGGAAAAAACTGCAAAAGGCTCAGCTCATTGACATCCAGGAGGGATCATGTATATCAAGATCGGAGCTGCAAACTGAGAAGAACCGCCTAAGCAGCACATACCAGATGGTAAATGAAGAGATCCTAGGAAGGAAGATCAAGCAAGTAGAAAACTCCAACATAAACTGTCAGCATAAAGCATCTTGGGACCTTATCAACGAGATCAGTGGGCGTAAAACAGCTAAAAAGGGACAGATCAAAGGTGAAACACAGACAGAAAGATTGGAATCCTGGCATACCCACTTCCAGAAACTACTCGGAAATCCCCCTGTCATAACAAATGAGGATGAAGAAATAAGTCAATTGTTTCAGGAATTTAACATACGAACAGACGCTTTTGATCAGAAAGAATACAACGCTGCCAAGAAGAATATTACTGAAGGCAAAAGCCCCGGCGAAGACGAGATCCCACCGGAAGTTCTCAAAAGATGTGACCTGGATGATATAATTCTAAACTTCTGCAATGATGCGCTTATAAATGGGAGAAAACCAGACCAGTGGTCCATACTAAATCTCATCCCAATTCCAAAGAGTGGAGATTTACGAGAAGGAAAGAACTATAGGGGAATCTGCTTATCGTCCATTGTAGCAAAAACTTACAACAGGCTGCTCCTTAACAGAATTCGACCTCACCTAGACCCGGTTCTACGAATCAATCAAAATGGTTTTCGCCCAGGTAGATCAACAGTGTCTCAAATTCTGGCATTAAGAAGGATAGTAGAGGAAATTAAGAACAACAACCTCATTGCAGCATTGGTCTTCATAGACTTCAAAAAAGCATTTGATACCGTCCATCGTGGTAAGATGTTGGATATATTACGAGCCTATGGTGTACCAGAGAGGCTAGTGGCTGCCATTGGACTTACATACCAACAAACCAAAGCACATGTTACTTCTCCAGATGGCATCACTAAGGACTTCGAAATACAAGCAGGGGTTCTTCAGGGTGATACACTAGCACCGTTTTTGTTCATAATCATCCTAGACTATGTACTGAGGAAGGCATTGGCAGGAAAAGAAGAGCAACTAGGCTTCACACTTGTTCCCAGGCAAAGTAGAAGAATAGGGCCGCAGACAATTACAGACCTCGACTTCGCAGACGACATTGCTCTCCTTGCTGACAATCTACGGGATGCAGAGGAACTACTACATCTGGTGGAAGCAGCTGCGCTTACAGTTGGTCTTGGGATGAACGCCAAAAAAACAAAGGCAATGCTGTACAAAGAAGCTCCAACACCAATTAAAACACTGGATGGTAATGATCTTGAAATTGTCCAAGACTTCAAATACCTTGGTGCCTGGATTGCTAGTAGTGAACAAGATTTCAACATAAGAAAGGCTCAAGCTTGGAAAGCCTGTAACAGCATGACAAAAATATGGAACAGTAAACTCCCAAGAAACCTGAAAATAAAGCTGTTTACCACCACTGTTGAATCTGTTTTGACCTATGGAGCCGAGACTTGGACACTAACAGCTAAAATGAGAAAAGCGCTGGATGGTTGCTACACTCGCCTCTTAAGAAAAGCACTTAATGTATCATGGCAATCTCACACCACCAACAAAGATCTATATGGGAACCTGCTACCAATATCAGAGAGGCTAAGACGGAGGAGACTAAAATTTGCCGGCCACTGTGCCAGAAGGGAAGAGGAAGCAGTCTCCAAAGTTCTCCTGTGGCAACCCAAGCATGGACACAAGGCTAGAGGACCACCACGAAAAAATTACATCAAGCTTTTATCAGAGGATACAGGACTAACTAGGCAGGACATGAAAAACTGCATGCTTGAAAGACCAGTATGGAAGGCCATCACAGAAGTCCGTCCCTTCGGGACGCCTTAAGCAAGTAAGCAAGCATCGGAGGTCATTCAAGGTCATCGGGGGTCAAATATGGGGTCAAATAGATCAGTAAGGCCTATCTTGATGGGATTTGGTGGAGGGAAGAGGGATGGTGTGTTCTTTTTGTTGATTAAATTTTCAAGGTCACCAGAGGTCATCGGGGTCAAATATGGGGTCAAATAGATCAGTAAGGCCTATATTGATGAGATTTGGTGGAGGGAAGGGGAGTGGTGTGTTCTTTTTGCTGAATACATTTTCAAGGTCATCAGAGGTCATTCAAGGTCATCGGGGGTCAAATAAGATCCATAAGGCCCATCTTGATTGGATTTGGTGGAGGGAAGGGGGATGGTGTGTTCTTTTTGTTGATTAATTTTTCGGGGTCATTGGGGGTCAAATATGGGGTCAAATAGATCAGTAAGGCCTATCTTGATGGGATTTGGTGGAGGAAAGGGGGGTGGTGTGTTCTTTTTGTTGATTAATTTTTCGGGGTCATTGGGGGTCAAATATGGGGTCAAATAGATCAGTAAGGCCTATCTTGATGGGATTTGGTGGAGGGAAGGGGGGTGGTGTGTTCTTTTTGTTGATTAATTTTTCGGGGTCATCGGGGGTCAAATATGGGGTCAAATAGATCAGTAAGGCCTATCTTGATGGGATTTGGTGGACGGAAGAGGGATGGGGTGTTCTTTTTGTTGATTATTTTTTCGGGGTCATCGGGGGTCAAATATGGGGTCAAATAGATCAGTAAGGCCTATCTTGATGGGATTTGGTGGACGGAAGAGGGATGGTGTGTTCTTTTTGTTGATTAATTTTTCGGGGTCATCGGGGTCAAATATGGGGTCAAATAGATCAGTAAGGCCTATCTTGATGGGATTTGGTGGACGGAAGAGGGATGGTGTGTTCTTTTTGTTGATAAATTTTTCGGGGTCATCGGGGTCAAATATGGGGTCAAATAGATCAGTAAGGCCTATCTTGATGGGATTTGGTGGACGGAAGAGGGATGGGGTGTTCTTTTTGTTGATTATTTTTTCGGGGTCATCGGGGGTCAAATATGGGGTCAAATAGATCAGTAAGGCCTATCTTGATGGGATTTGGTGGACGGAAGAGGGGTGGTGTGTTCTTTTTGTTGATTAATTTTTCGGGGTCATCGGGGGTCAATATGGGGTCAAATAGATCAGTAAGGCCTATCTTGATTGGATTTGGTGGAGGGAAGGGGGTGGTGTGTTCTTTTTGTTGATTTATTTTTCGGAGTCATCGGGGGTAAAATATGGGGTCAAATAGATCAGTAAGGCCTATCTTGATGGGATTTGGTGGACGGAAGAGGGATGGTGTGTTCTTTTTGTTGATTAATTTTTCGGGGTCATCGGGGGTCAAATAGATCAGTAAGGCCTATCTTGATGGGATTTGGTGGAGGGAAGGGGGGTGGTGTGTTCTTTTTGTTGATTAATTTTTCGGGGTCATCGGGGGTCAAATATGGGGTCAAATAGATCAGTAAGGCCTATCTTGATGGGATTTGGTGGACGGAAGAGGGATGGGGTGTTCTTTTTGTTGATTATTTTTTCGGGGTCATCGGGGGTCAAATATGGGGTCAAATAGATCAGTAAGGCCTATCTTGATGGGATTTGGTGGACGGAAGAGGGATGGTGTGTTCTTTTTGTTGATTTATTTTTCGGGGTCATCGGGGTCAAATATGGGGTCAAATAGATCAGTAAGGCCTATCTTGATGGGATTTGGTGGACGGAAGAGGGATGGTGTGTTCTTTTTGTTGATAAATTTTTCGGGGTCATCGGGGTCAAATATGGGGTCAAATAGATCAGTAAGGCCTATCTTGATGGGATTTGGTGGACGGAAGAGGGATGGGGTGTTCTTTTTGTTGATTATTTTTTCGGGGTCATCGGGGGTCAAATATGGGGTCAAATAGATCAGTAAGGCCTATCTTGATGGGATTTGGTGGACGGAAGAGGGGTGGTGTGTTCTTTTTGTTGATTAATTTTTCGGGGTCATCGGGGGTCAATATGGGGTCAAATAGATCAGTAAGGCCTATCTTGATTGGATTTGGTGGAGGGAAGGGGGTGGTGTGTTCTTTTTGTTGATTTATTTTTCGGAGTCATCGGGGGTAAAATATGGGGTCAAATAGATCAGTAAGGCCTATCTTGATGGGATTTGGTGGACGGAAGAGGGATGGTGTGTTCTTTTTGTTGATTAATTTTTCGGGGTCATCGGGGGTCAAATATGGGGTCAAATAGATCAGTAAGGCCTATCTTGATGGGATTTGGTGGACGGAAGAGGGATGGTGTGTTCTTTTTGTTGATTAATTTTTCGGGGTCATCGGGGTCAAATATGGGGTCAAATAGATCAGTAAGGCCTATCTTGATGGGATTTGGTGGAGGGAAGGGGGGTGGTGTGTTCTTTTTGTTGATTAATTTTTCGGGGTCATCGGGGGTCAAATAGATCAGTTAGGCCTATCTTGATGGGATTTGGTGGACGGAAGAGGGATGGTGTGTTCTTTTTGTTGATTAATTTTTCGGGGTCATCGGGGGTCAAATAGATCAGTAAGGCCTATCTTGATGGGATTTGGTGGAGGGAAGGGGGGTGGTGTGTTCTTTTGGTTGATTACTTTTTCGGGGTCATCAGGGGTCAAATATGGGGTCAAATAGATCAGTAAGGCCTATCTTGATGGGATTTGGTGGAGGGAAGGGGGGTGGTGTGTTCTTTTTGTTTATTAATTTTTCGGGGTCATCGGGGGTCAAATATGGGGTCAAATAGATCAGTAAGGCCTATCTTGATTGGATTTGGTGGAGGGAAGGGGGGTGGTGTATCCTTTTTGCTGATTAAATTTTCAAAGTCATCGGAGGTCATTCAAGGTCATCTGGGGTCAAATAAGATCCGTAAGGCCTGTCTTGATGGGATTTGGTGGACGGAAGAGGGATGGTGTGTTCTTTTTGTTGATTAATTTGTCGAGGTCATCAGAGGTCATCTGGGGTCAAATAAGATCCGTAAGGCCTATCTTGATGTGATTTGGTGGAGGGAAGGGGGTTGGTGTGTTCTTTTTGCTGATTAAATTTTTCAAGGCATTACATCCCTTGCATTAACTACAATGCATACCTCTGTGACAGTGCTACATTGTATCATATGTTTCATCATCATTTCTTTCAAGTCACTTTTGATGAACAGGCGAGACGCGCCGTTCGAGAACCGCCTTGTTACAAAACATCGCCAGAATGTGCTTACGACTGTCAAAATTGATCACGATATCGCAAGTTTAGCGCCTTTGTTATACCCCTCCATACGTACATACCCTATTAAATATGGTATCGTCCGTAAGAGAATGTCTTTAAGTGCAATGGACTGTAAATATGGAGGATTTTTTTAAAATGTTGGCCACGGCCCCGGAATGGAATTTCTTTATACTTTCATATTTGATGACCCTTTAGTTAAAACTAACAAATGTGGAATTAATTTTGAAAAACAATTCTCGTTTCCATGGCAACGGCCAAAATACCATTTTAGGGATATTTTCCCCATTTTGGCCTTTTTAACCTCACAAATTATCAAATTTGTAAGCATCTATTTCTAATAGACAAAAAGTATATGAAATATTTTCTTTATATAAGATGAATAGGTGAATATGTAGATGCTTCACTGAGTGCATAGACATAAATATGGGATATCATGATGGGTCATACCATTTATTTGAAATAGGGGTGTTTTTCAACTTTTTCAAAGTATACAAATATACCAAATCTGCATAGCTTACAACTCACATGGTAACGCTCCGATTTCAACGTGGACCATGTCATGTTGAGATGAGACATAAGTCTTATGAAAAATGTTAATTTGAGTTTGGGGAAAATACTTCCTGAATATGCAGTGTTGCCAGATATTTTCACAAAGTTTCACAATTCCTTCAAAAGCTAACGCATGTTTCGCTGTGTTTAATGATATGAAACCGGAACCTTAAATTCACAGCGAAATGTTAATTAGAAGAAAATTTGATATTATAATAAATTTGATCATTTTAAATGGTCAGTGTTGCCAGTCATTAACTTAACGGGTGTTGCCATAGCAAGTAATATGATTACAGATTACGTTTTCAACGTGAAAAACCCTTATAACCCCAAATATGTTGTCATGTGTACTCATTATAATCACAAATTAATTGTCAATCAATTGGTGTTCACCCCAAAATGTTTATATGTATTTGTGGAAAGCAAAACAGTGTTGCCAGTCTTTTACCTATTTTCTAAAAAAAAATCAATATAAATCTTACCGTAAGTTAAATACTACGGAAATGAAAAATCAACTTTACATGCATCATTATGAAAAAGTAAACCACAGTAGTATTAAAAAACATGTAAAGACTACAAATACCACTAAATACAAATGATTACATTATCATGACACGTTTGACTTGCCATACACCTTGGCTACGGGCTGTCTTTACCAATTTGAATACATGGGCGCACCACACCAAATATCTTTCTCATTGAAATACGTGTAAAAGTGCCATATTTCAAGACACCTTTTCTACCCTCCGGTTACATTTATTGCGTACTTGTCACCTATGACCATTTTCAGTAACATCTCAACTTTAATTTAAGCCTTGTTTCATGAGGGGTTATTAAGCTAAATTTTCCGCTACGGACCTGCACACAGCGCCCTCACTTTTTCACGTTTTCTGGCATGCCTGTTCACCATTTAGGCAGGTGCTTACGCCCTGGGCACTATTTAGGTCGATAAATTGAAAATATCGTATTTTATCATTGTAGGTGCAACGGATAGGTCCCACTCGTTCATTTAAATACAACCATACCATCCCCGGAGAAACAAATTGCCCGAAAACTTCACATTTACAAGCCTAGTCTTCGTGCTTTTCCGGAACTATTATAGGATTACACGAATTGCGCATTGATTTGGTGTGGTGCTCTCACATGTGCCATGATTGTGATCTGAGGGATTAGTCTTAGATATTAGTCGGGTATCTACAAAGGGTTAGTGTGCACCCCCCCCCCCCCCCCCAGGCCTCCCCAAACCAACTTTTTTACTTCCTATCATGATCCTAAGACATAATCAGGATGTTACCAACAATATTTTCATAATGCTAAGGGGTTATGCAAGATGGCGTCCAAAATGGCCGCCACAACTGGTCAAATCTCATAAAATGACATGTATTACCAATCACTTTGTATGGTGAAAGTGTAGTTTTAATAGTGGGATGTATGTTTTAGACCACTAGATACTCATATCCAGAACTCTTGCTTTGTTAACACACCTATATCCAAGATGGCCACCAAAATGGCCGCCAAAATTCTATATATTAGCATATTTAAACCAACATATATGATCTGAGTATAGTTTTAACAATGGGATGTATGAGTTAGACCACTAGAGACTCATATCCAGTATTTTTGCTTTGTTAACATACTTTAAAACCAAAATGGCCACCAAATTAAATCAAATTAATGGCCAAAACTGGTCAAAAGTGGTCAAAATTCCATAAAATAGCATATTATCAACCAAAATGTATGATGAAAGTATATATAGTTTTAACATTGGGATGTATGTAATAAACCACTAGTAACTCATATCCAGTATATTTGCATTGTAATAATTTGCATTGTAGTAATTTAAAACCAAGATGGCCACTAAAATGGCCGCTGTAAATGTAAAAATAGTCTACATGAGGGTATGATAATCCAAAATAGATAGTGTAAGAGTGTAAATTACATCAAATTCACCAAATAGTATTATTCTAAACTGCTAAGCTATTGCTTTTAGAAATAAGGCCCTTCTCTGACAATTTTGATTCAGTATCACTTTCCAAAATGGCTGCCAGAATGGATAAGTTAATGTTAAATGACCTAAAACAATGGTTTTGTACCATACTATGTAATACCAAAACACCCAAATGTGATGGGACAGTATTCAGTATATCTATGATAATGCCTAGGGCTGTAGATCTATACAGCTTTAAGTAGTTTAACATATCCAAGATGGCTGCAAAAGGTTAAAATAACTGAAAAACAGTATTAGTTTATTGTTAGTGTTACATTAGATATGACCAAATAAGTATATCTACAACTTTTAATCCATCCAGTAAACGTATTTGTATATGTGACAAGGTATACTTAAATGGTATAGACTCCATTTTGACAATGTGATGTTATAAAGATGGGCATTATAATGACCATTTTATTAAAATTACCCCCGAATGGTCAATAAAATTACCTCCAAATGGTCAACATAATTACCACAGGTGGCCACCAATTGATTAAGATATGGATACAATCATACCTTGTCACATACAGATACGTTTACTGGGTGGATTAAAATCCATAGATATAATCTTTTGTTCATATCTAATGTAACACTAACAATAAGACTAATACTGTTTTCAGTTATTTTAACCTTTTGCAGCCATCTTATATATTTTAAAATACTCAAACTAAATCTACAGCCCCTAGGCTTTATCATAGACATATTTGTTTTAGGTCATTTAACATCAAATTAACCACTTTGGAAGCCATTTTGGAAAGTGATACAGCGAGTCAAAATTTTCATATAGAGGTGGGCTTATATCTAAAAGCAAAAGCTTAGCAGTTTTGAACATAATATTTGGTGAATGTGATGTAATATACACTCTTGCAATATCTTTTGTGGATTATTGTACACTATTTGTACATTTACAGCGGCCATATTGGTGGCCATCTTGGATTTAAAATATGTTATTACAATGCAAATATACTGAATATGAGTTGCTAGTGGTCTAATACATACCATCCATATATTTTAAAACTATACTTTCATACTTTCATCATACATTTTGGTTGATATATTATACCATTTTATGGAATTTCGACAATTTGTTCAGCCATTTTGGGACCCATTTTGGGGGCCATTTTGGATTTCTAAGTATGTTAATAAAGCAAAAATACTAGATATGAGTTACTAGTGGTCTAATACATACATCCCATCATTAAAACTATATTTTCATCATACATTTATGTTGATATTATCCCATTTTATGGAATTTGACAATTTTGCAGCCACTTTAGGAACTATTTTGGGGGCCATTTTGGCAGCCATTTTGGATTTTGAATTTTTTTAACAGAGCACAAATAATGGATATGAGTTACTTGTGGTCTAACACATACATCCCATCATTAAAATTATATTTGTATCATACATTTCAGTTGATATTATGCTATTGTATGGAATTTTGACCGCTTTTGACCATTCATTTGGCGGCCATTTTGGTTTTAAAGTATGTTAACAAAGCAAAAATACTAGATTTGAGTTTCTAGTGGTCTAACACATAAATCCCATTGTTAAAACTTAGCTGTGAATGATAAGTTCCAGTCTCATATCATTAAATAGAATAAAAAGTGGATTTGATTTTGAACAAAATGTGATTTTTGGTGAAAATGTCTGGCAACACTGCATATACAGGAAGTATTTTCCCCAAACTCAAATTAACATTTTTGATAAGACTAATGTCTCATCTCATCATGACATGGTCCACGTTGAAATCGGAGCGTTACCATGTGGGTTGTAAGCTATGCAGAATTGGTATATTTGCATACTTTGAAAAAGTTGAAAAACACCCCTATTTAAAATAAATGGTATAACCCTCCGTGACACCTGGCAATTTTTTGGATACATTCAATGAAGCATTTAAGTATCTATCTACCCATAGCTTGTAATGAAAAAAAATCATGACCACTGAGTGCAATAGTTACGCAGGCTTCAACATTTGAAAAATTGAAAGCTTAAAAATGCCAAAATGGCAATAATCGTCCGAAAATGCCATTTTGGCTGTTCCCATGGTAACAAGGATTATTTTTCAAAAATATTTCCAGATATGTTAGTTTCGGGTTAAGGTCTATCAAATATGAAAGTATAAAGAAAATCTATCTCGGCTCCGTGGCCACCCTATCCTCCATGGATAGAGTCCATTGCACTTAAGGTTCCATATTTGCCACTGTTATTGTATGAATATTCATGATATTCCTTTTATCTATGCCGAAATGCAGTAAACAAATCCACCTATGTTGCCACGCTGGCGAGAATACAAGCACGCTATTGGCTGATAGCAAAACACCAGGTCAAAGTTTGTATCAATTAAGCAAACTCATACACGTAGAGCGTTTAATGACTTACGTAGCGATAATACCGCAATGTTTTGAACTGTGCAATTATTGCAATGGATATCGAGCTGTTCTATCACGCTGAACGTGCGTGTGTTGATTATGTTGATGAGTAGATTTAGTTATATTTAGTACGTACGCGTAGTACTACATTTGACTGTAATTTAATATCATCTTACCGCCTAGTTTCAACCAATTTTCACCATTCGTTTTCAATACTGAACATGTAAATAAGTGTAAATACCTCCGTAGATTTAGTTCCCAAGTTTGTTGTTTACGTTCTCTTGATGTCCATGACCCCCTGATATTTATTTTTTTCTTTTATTTATATTTTGATGTTGTTCTCTATATATTTGGGCTTTTACCTTATTCTTACATCACTTTCAGTGGCATATTTAACCCCTGCCCATTTGTGCATCTTGTATTATGCATATTTTCTGAGTTGCAGTGCACTGATTGATTGGCCTTTCAGAGCTATTTGTAGAGAGTTACCAGTTTGATTTGTAATCACTCAGTTCATTAACCTTATTTGTCTGTTGGGCTATTGTTCACATTTGCTCTTTACATACAAAAAAAAGGAGAAAGTGAAATGGTACCATTTATAGGCCATTTTGCTAAAAGAACAACACTTTTTCTCCCTAAAAAGTGCAGACGATAGTTGGGTAGCCTACTCGATTTTTTTCGAAAAGACTGCGCTGAAAAAACTATATACACTGAGCTTGGAATAGTCATGGTAATGGCAATGTTTCCGGTCAAAAATACAAATTTTAAAGCTATCTAAAAATGTATCCAGATAATCTACACATTTCATATTCATTGACCATGGATGGATGGTATGTCCCATTATCATAATTATTGAAAAATCCTAGTCATTTACACACATTGTCTTACTTTTTTCACGTCCCTTAAATTAAGACACATTGCTATCTTTTCTATTTGAAAAAAAAAACACACCGATAAGGGTACCTGGGGTACCCTTTTGTGCAGTGTACTTTACAGCCTGTGCATTCAGTATAATCCAGGGTTGGTATTCAAGCAAGTGACTGTGATCTATGGGCACATTGTGTCAGGGGATCTAATCCCATACCAAGACTGGTTTGCTGGTAATAGATACTTTAAAAGGCTTTAATTGGGGACCTGTCCACCCAGGAATGCTGCCTTGTCTAGTACAGTGGTGTAGGGAGACCTTGTGTCTGTGTGCCACTATAGTTTGATCAGTTTGAAATTGGCGAAACCTCCTTACAGCAGCGAATGAATACAGAGGACGAGGGCTCTGTGCATCATATGCGTGATGTGGATGTGCGGCCAAAACCGTGTGCGTGTGGCCATAATCTTGCATGTACACTTGGAATGCTTTTGCCCGCGGAGAAATAAAAACTGAATATTTCTCGCCAATTTTGAACTGATTAAACTATACCTGAGCTTGCTGTAGTAAGCTGCAGTAGTGTACGGAGCATTAGCCATTTATAGAGTTATTATATATACAAATTCCTATTTTGCCAAAAAGATGGTTTACTTGGATGTCTTCTCCAGAAATACTTATGGCTCTATACATAAAACACTGTCTGCCAAATAAGTTGCATTTGAACTTGAATCTCTGAAAAAACGTTTGAGAATGACCGACCCTTATTTCATACATTTACACTTAGGCATTATCATTGATGCCTTGTCATTATCATCATCATACCAAAATCTGTAGGTCACCAAGAATCCAATTCAAGTGAAAGGAAATTTTGAGCATCAAACCTCCTTCCCTCCCACAATACTACTAAATCTAAACCAACTACCTTTAAATAGTGTTCCAGGGACCAAACAATGCTTGAGTCTGTAAAGATGGCAGCAATGATATGGAATTAATCTGGGAGTTGCAACGTCAAGAATTACCAATACCAAAATAATCTTTTGTATTACATATCTCTAAATATTGGACAATTGTATAGAATAGATATAATAAAAGTGACAATTCTTCTTGTTTGAAATATGAGTTTTGTTGTTGCAAAATCCGCCTATTCATGAACCAAATTATATCTCCCTAGGAAGGATAGAAACAGATTTTTGAAATCGAATTATGCCATTATGTCATCTGATAATAGGGTTTGATGTTTATGAACAAAAAGCGTAACTTGCTATAAAGCTGTAACTTAGAACATGTTGTTATGGAGATATTACGCACTTGAAATTGGGCATCTTTTGTGTGTCAGTGTAATCTGTAAATATCCATATTCATGAAAATCAGGCAAAAATAATTTAATGTATTACCAAATATGGTTGTAAAATTCACAACACACCATTATTAATGGAGTAAAAGCTGGCATTATTGGTTATGAGGAAATAGCCACCTTTACCTATAGGGGTGTGTCATCATTGATGCAAACATTGGTAAGGCCACAGACTTGCTAGAAGGTGTGACATTGGTATCAATATACCACTTGCACAGTAAATCGCCACCTCGTCGATTTCATTTCATGCATGCAGTTATATCATTTCGTATTTCATCTTGCCAAACAAGTAGAAACGTTTAAACACGTACGTCATCGGATGTCTTATTTGTCAAACCTTCATCATAAGTGGCTCTGACTTCATCAGGATATCTTAACTCCTTGGTTTGTTGATACATCGTCTATATGACTGCTACCCTAATAACTTCCCTTCATAATGTGACTCTACATGTGGAACTAGACCATCTGAATGATTAAATTACATTGTCAATTGCATCATATGCTGTGATCTACAGGATTGACTATATCATCTCAATTACTGCTACCTTTACTGTATTACGTCATTAATCAACAGAAAATATGTATCTACTCTTTTTGTCAAAAAGAAATCACAGAATAACTGGACACGACTATGTCATCCATTCATATTCGTTGACTGTTTCAACGCTTGAATTCTTATTTGTCATAGTTTCTACAACAGCCTATGGTGTATAACACTGAACTGGAAGGGAATGTGAAGATTACCAACTAACTGGATTCAGACCAACACTCTCTGTATGTCAAACTAAACCTATTTTTCGTATAGTTCCAGTGTAGATGGATCTCTGGTCAGACAGCTACGCATCCTCATTTTCATCTGACAATTGATACACTATCAAGTGTGATTTTGTATTAACTCAGTCTTATTCATAAACTGTCAATACCCGTTTTGTATTAACGCCATCCTATGCATAAACTAGATCGTCTAAATTACTACATAACGAAAGAAATAACAGAATAACTAGACACGACCATGTCATCCATTCAGATGCGTTGACTGTTTCAACGGTTGAATTCTTATTTGTCATAGTTTCTACAACAGCCTATGGTGTATAAAACTGAATGGAAGGGAATGTGAAGATTACCAACTAACTGGATTCAGACCAACACTCAGTACTTCAAATTAAACCTATTTATTATAGTGTAGTTCCAATAAATGGATCTCTGGTGAGACAGCTACGCATCCTTATTTTCATCTGATACAATTCATAAACTTTCAAGTGTGATTGTGTATTAACACAGTCCTATTCATAAACTTTCAAGGGTGATTTTGTATAAATGTTGTCTCATCATGGCTGTTCTTAATGGCTTTGGTTTCATTCTGAAAATGCTCCTCATCTTATTGGTTGTCAGCTTTGGCATCAACATAGCGGTGCATAGACCAGGAACTGCAGCTGGACTTGTGTTGCAACCTGTGTGGGATGTTTATAGTAACAATTCGCAACCCCCTTGTATTGTTGAAGATGGAAATACTAGCGATGGGGCGGTGTTCGTCCAAGGAAGTGTGGGTCACATCTGCAGTGTCCAAGTCAGTGCATCGTTGGGATCTTTTATTGTAATAGAATTACCAGAAAACATTTCAAAAGCACCGGTTTCTTTTTACGTCAAACGCGAAGGTAATCTTGTAGATTGTCCAAGCAGGTATGCGAGTTTCAATTTACAAACTGGACCGTGCCATTCCATTTTCTCTGAGGTAAGTCTCCACATTAATCTGCAAAGTAATGTCAGCCTGTTAATCTATGCGATAGCAGCATCAGAATTGCTACCTAGATGTCCAGAAATGTATATTGACATAAATTCTAGTTCAAATGTAAATCAGACATCAGTTTGCCAGAATGTAAATGGGTATAATGACAACATCACTTGTGAATTACGAAATGGTTATTGTGATCTAGAATTTCCACCCCAATGTAATGCTACTCTTGGTAACAGAGAGGTAACTTTTCAATGTTCAAATGATGACCTGATCTCCAAACATAAAGCAATGATAATTTACCCCATCCATACATCAGTCATAGACCTACGCTATAATAACATTGTAGAGCTTGAGGTAGATTCACTTCAAGGTATTGTTGGGTTCTTGGGGAAACATTAAGTACTACATCAAAGGGATAATCACACACAGGTTTATCTTATCCATTCTATATCCAAGCATTTATTAGAGAGAGATGTTGTCACGTTCAGATCCAGTAACACAAGTCATAGCTTCATCATTATGGTAACACTTATATACAAATATGCAAATAATACCCCGCACATGTATGCTAATTGGCCTGTCTATCAAATGGGCACCCGCAGAGGCCCGCGACCTCTGCGGGGGAAACCAGATGCTGCCCGCAACCTCTGCGGGGGAAAACAGGTGCTGCCCGCGACCTCTGCGGGGGAAAACAGGTGCTGCCCGCGATGATCGCGGGCTGTGACATTGAGTCTGGATGGAAAGGCTGCTGGTACACAACAACAGTATAAGCATTGTGTAATGAGAATAATGTATCTAAATGTAGGATCTCAACACTGCCCCCTCCCTTAAAAAATGTCGAACTCCTGGTCGACGTGGCAAGAAAGTGCATGTCATTTGTTTCGATCTTACCAACATTTTGGAACATCATGAATGGAAAAGAAATTTTAAATGCACTAGTCTACGAGTAAATAAGCAAAAACTAAAAATAGTATAAAATAAGGTAACCAAAAAAAAATAGCACAAAAAAAAAATTGCATACATTTGGATATTCTTAATTTACACAACGTGTAAACAGAATTTTTTTTTCTTCTTCATGAAGCAGTCCACTCATTAAATTTGAAACATAACCAACTAGTCACATAAAATAGCCTCATTGTACACTTTGACCATGAACATGTTGAGAAAAAAAGGAAAATAATGCAGAAGGCCAACTTGTCAAAACATTAACCAATTGAATCCCAGACCACTGCAATAAAAATAACCTAGACCTTCCAGGAGCACACATGATATATATACTTAATTGGTGGTAACATTTTTTTTCTTCTTCTTTTTTCGGACAAAGAATCAGAAAATAGAGCGATAAGAATAAATAATTAAAATTTGGAGAATAAAACAAATCCAAAAATATACGTTAGCAAAATCACATTGAATAAATTAAATTTAAAAAAAAAATTAAAAAAATTAAAAATAATTACGGTCATTAATCAAATGTTAATTGGAATGGTAAAACATAAAAGAAATCATTAAATCATTCACCAGGTATCAAAGAATACTATGCAAATAACTAAAATGAACTAAATACTACTAGCAATAACTAGGAAGTCCTCACATACACTGGTATTGGCCTGCACATAGTAACCACACCAGCTGGCTAAGGCAAGAGGGCACTAGATGCATGTCAATACTTTAAAGTGGAAGTAAGTCCAACAGTATGGATCAAATATTATCATCACTTTCGCAATTTAGACTTAGTGAGTATTCATGACGAAGAGACAACAAAAAGTTTAAAAAAACACCCCCAACTGAACCCATGCAATTACTACCAAATCAACATGAATGGCTAATAAAAATGTGAGGAAATAAAAATATAACCAAATGAATCCATACCTTCTAAATGTCAAGTAGGCTCATAAATTAAATCAACAATCAATACAGAAATTATATCAGAAAATTGTATCAAAATTCACATTGAATTCACCCTACCAAAAGTTTAACTTGTCATGTATACTCTACTCACGCAGCAGTTCAAACACTTTTTATATCGTCCAGCGTGTCCATAATATGTCCATATTCGAGTGACAAGAAAAATATTATATATCCGATTTAGTACAGTTAAAATCCAAAATGTCTGCAATTATCAATCCCAGAGAATCAAACTAATCCAATCTGGTTAGTTATTGTTACGTCCAAGACTAGGGCGGCTTTCAATCCAGGGCATCACTATTATTTAAATCAAAATCAGTTCCTTTAATAGTCACTTTCGATATCCATGATTTAGTTCCATGTCTAATTCTCAATGGGTCGACATCATCCAATGATATAACCTTTACGCCTTTATTCCTCGGTTTTGTCATCTGTTCCAATCGGATGTAGGTGTCCGCCATTATCCGAGCCTCCTCTAAACTTTGCGGGGCCTTGTTTCCAATAATTCGCAACATATTTGGATCATCCAATTTCCTTAGGAAGTATTCTAACTCCATCTCAGAGCGCACGGTCTTGTCCATGTTTGGCCAAGCCTGGCCAACTAGATATTTAATTTCCGTACAAAATTCTCCCAAACAATCCTGGGGTTTAAACAGCAACTCCTCCAATTTAGTGCGGTAACTGAAACAGCTTTCATGATTTCCAAAACGTTGACTTAAAACATTCACAACATTATCGAACGATGACCTGCACATGTCATCACACTTAATAAACACAAACTGTCGTGCCTCACCGGCTACATGGTGCAGGAGCTGAAATAATTTATCTCGCTCGTTCCATTCAAAATATTCGGCAAGGTTGATGAATTGGGAGATAAACCCTTCCCAATTATTTCCTTCGAATTTGTCAATCCTTGGAGTGGGCATACCTGGTGTCAAACTCGATTTTGTCTCGCAAAGGCTGCCTGGTTCAAGTTCATGTTGATGCTGTTTCTGTGCCTCCATCTCCATCTGTTGTTCTTGTTGCCTCACCCTGTACCCTCGTTCCTCTCGCTCAATCTTTAGTTCCTCTTCAAGTTGTTCATTCTTTAACTCCAGCTGAATATTCTTCGACTCGAGCATGGTCACTTTATTTTGAAGTTCTCTTATCAATTCCTCCATGTTTTCTTCAATTCCAGTATCCATTGTTAAAATCAGCTAGAAATCCATTTTGTGAACTTGGTCCAATACAAAAGCCCCTTCAATTGCCAACAAATATTACATCAGCCCACATTTCAAAGCAATCATCATGTTCTATGCACACATCCATACTCAATCTCACAATAACAAAAGTGGCAATTTTCATGGTCAGTCCTCATTAGGTCACAGTCTTGACCCCTATAATACTGTCTAGACAACAGGTGGTGGTGTCCTTGATGGTGTTTGGTGTGAGTACTGTTAGCCTTCTTCCATGGTGCTACATACAGTAGTGTACACCTATTACTATGGTGATCATCCATCTCAATATTATGGTCAGATATTTTGTCTGCTGAGAATGTCAAAATAAAGGCAAAACATTTCCTCCTCCTGGTCACACAATACCTTCTCTAGTTGATTCTAGATCTGGATCCTTTTGGCTAATATTAATATTTCTTCATACACAGGCATGGTAGCAGTAGGCTGGTAGCAAATCACAAATAATTATCTCAATGGCGTGTACAAGTACAAAATCCCACCGCTTGGCACCAGTGTTGGGTTCTTGGGGAAACATTAAGTACTACATCAAAGGGATAATCACACACAGGTTTATCTTATCCATTCTATATCCAAGCATTTATTAGAGAGAGATGTTGTCACGTTCAGATCCAGTAACACAAGTCATAGCTTCATCATTATGGTAACACTTATATACAAATATGCAAATAATACCCCGCACATGTATGCTAATTGGCCTGTCTATCAAATGGGCACCCGCAGAGGCCCGCGACCTCTGCGGGGGAAACCAGATGCTGCCCGCAACCTCTGCGGGGGAAAACAGGTGCTGCCCGCGACCTCTGCGGGGGAAAACAGGTGCTGCCCGCGATGATCGCGGGCTGTGACATTGAGTCTGGATGGAAAGGCTGCTGGTACACAACAACAGTATAAGCATTGTGTAATGAGAATAATGTATCTAAATGTAGGATCTCAACAGTATGGATGATTTACAATCACTATACAAACTTGATCTTTATAGAAATAAGTTGATCCAACTAGATGTAGGAGTATTTCATGGGTTAGAAGCACTGACTATCCTAGATCTTGAGGGTAATAAGTTAACTACTCTACCAGCTAAGGTCTTCTGGGGTCTACAAAACTTGCGTGTACTAGACTTATCAAATAATGAATTGGCCATGTTAAATGTCAGTGTATTTGCCGGTTTGGGAAAACTGCAACGACTATTCCTGGGGGGGAACCAATTGTCCATATTATATCCCAGTATATTTGAGGATTTGAAAATGTTGACAAATATTAAGCTTAGTGGAAATAAGCTGGTAACTCTCTCAGATGGGTTGTTTTGGGGACTTGAAAATCTGTATTATCTGTCAGTTCATCGGAACAAGTTGATTAGCTTCAATGGAAATGAGTTTAAAGGTTTGCAATATTTGAATCATCTATATCTTTCTCACAATAAATTGGTAATACTCCCTGTTGGGGTGTTTAGGGACCTCCATAATTTGAGGATGCTATATTTGGATGGTAACCTATTGGTAAACTTAAATGCAAATGTATTTGAAGGGGTAGGACGGTTGACTGAGTTGAGCCTTCAAGACAATAAATTAACAACACTCCCTGCTGGATTGTTTGTAGAACTGAGAAACTTGAATGAAAATGAGTTTCAGGGGTTTAAAATGTTGACTTCAATATGTCTTTATAATAATGCATTGGTGTCACTTCCAGATGGGTTGTTTAAAAACCTGGTAAACTTGAAAATGTTATACTTACAGTCAAATCAGTTAGCAACATTAAATTCCAGCTTATTCCAAGGTTTGATACAATTGACCGATTTAAATCTTGGTAGAAATGCACTGGTTACACTCCCTTTTGGGTTGTTTAAAGACCTAGAAAACTTGAAGTACCTTACTCTATATGCAAACCAGTTGATCACTTTGCATCCATTAACTGATATGAGAAGCATGGACATGAATCAAACCAGTCTGTTTCATGGATTAACCAGTTTGCTACTAGTAGAGTTGGAATACAATCAACTGGATACATTACCTGCAAACATATTTCAAGGGTTATTTAATCTGGAATATGTATTTCTACAAAATAATAAGCTAACACATCTTGCATCTGATATATTTAAGGATACAGCCTATATTTATGTGATTGATTTGTCTGATAATTTGCTAACCAAATGCCCAAGTATCAAACATCTGGTCTATATATTTGTACTTAATCTGAGAGGTAATGCACTGACTTACATAAGGCCTGATACATTGTCAGCACTCTCTAGAAACATAGAGTTTGCTGTAAGTCAACATGAGATTTGTGAGTGTTATGTGCCTGCTGGTGTAAATTGCAGCGCACAGGATAACAGATCTCCATATCTCACATGTGATAGGCTTTTATCAGATAGGACATTGGTGGTATTGATGTGGTTAGTTGGTTTAAATGCACTCGGTGGAAATATATTTGTGTTGGTGTGGAAAAAGAAAAACACCAACAAGTATTCCGTACAAGATTTACTACTGAGCAATCTGGCCATATCTGATTCACTCATGGGATTATATATGATAATCATTGCAAGTGCTGATATCTATTTTGGAGATTATTTCCCAATGCAATCTGAAACCTGGAGGTCTGGCATTACCTGCAGAATATCTGGAGCCATAGCAATAACCTCCAGCCAGGGATCTGTATTCTTTGTTACGTTATTAAGCCTTGATAGGTTTATCAATATAAAGTTTCCATACTCTAATAGAAAATTGCGTAAAACATCAACAATTGTTACAGCTGTGTTGATATGGATTGTTACTCTTGTATTAGGTATTGCCCCATCCATTTTAGCTGGAAGAAGCTTTAAGTTTTACGATAACTCACATGTATGTATTGGTCTACCATTGGCATTAACAAAAACTTATTTCTATGACACAGGGAGCTTTGATTTGTTTTTTTGGGATATCTATCAAGTTATAAGTATTGATACATATACCACTAAATCTAGAGGCCTTGTAAATGGCTTGTATTACTCAACAGCCCTTTTTCTTGGTGTTAACTGTATATGTTACCTGGTAATTCTTGTTTGTTATATAGAGATATATAGGACTGTCAGAAAGTCATCAAAAGAGTCTGGCCGAACCCAAGATATGGAAGAACAAATCAGACTCACTGCTAAGATTACCGCCATAGTGGCAACAGACTTCATTTGTTGGTCCCCTATTATATGTTTGGGAATTTTAGTTCAATCTAGGGTCATCACATTGCCCCCTTCAGTGTATGCATGGTCAGTGACCTTTGTTTTACCAATTAATTCAGCAATAAACCCATACCTGTATACTATCTCAGATGTAGTATCAAATTATCGAAAGAAAAAAGCAGAAAAGAAAATGCAGCAAAACGTTCAAAGAATAGCTCACAAACAAATGTGACACCATAAAAGCAAAGTATGTTCAGATTATTACTCTTTGACTGTGTGAACCTTATGTTCATTGACACAAATGTTCATTACTGAACCCCTTATGAAAATTGACGGGCATATTATCAAAATAAAAACAACTTTTGTTTTGTTCCTCTCACAGTAAAACTAGTTAAAAGAAAATTTCATATTCATATTATTTCAAAGTTTTGCTAGATTAAAGTTGACCCCAAGTTGACAGTTGAACTTCTTACCGTTACCCTCCCCATGTTCAATGAATTAACCCGTAGATGACCCAACTATGACCAACAAACTTATACTGTTCTCTCAACAGCATAGAGTAATTGGCAATAAGTCTCATTGGATCACAAAAGGAGTGATATTGCTTCTGTAATACTTTAACTCTAGTGTTATTAGGGGATTTAATGTCTCTTAGTCTTAGTACCCAATTGCCTAATATGTTCATGCAATCTTAAATTTCAATGCCTATATATAATGTCCCCTTTTTGCCATGAAGTCTCATTGACACCTATATGGCATGAGACCAGAAAATTGTGAGTTGCTCCTCTAACACCATAATCTATAGGGTTAGATTTAGGGTCTGGCAGTACTCTGAATGTATATGCAATATAACATGTGTACATAATACTCTTACCTCAAATACAAAATGGGGACAATAATGTAACATGTGTAACACGAACATTCAAATACCTGTTAATGCGAATTTGAAAGTCACATTTAAATTTATGCCAGAGTCTAATCCTAGTCATAAAAGAAAAAGGGAGGAAAGGAAAGATCCAAAAAATCAGTTGGCAAAGCAGCTAGAAAAATGAAATTGATGAACTAAGATTCATAAAGACATGTTTTCACCTTGTGTACCGCATAGATCCAAGGGGGTGATGGGCCATGACTTACACACTGCTGACATGTGTTCAATTCCTGGTCTAATCTTCTATTTGATAATCAAAATGTTCTCTTATTTCTAACTATCATAATTTCTATGATTTTTATTTTAATCATTAATATCATTTTATTGTGTATTATTTTCTTGAATGATCATATTGTCCTTGATTTTGGTAAAGTTTTGTTATAGATGGGGTGACAGCAATGTCTATCAACAAAAGCAAAGGTCGAAAGACTGGAATGTCGATACATGCTTGAGGGAACAGCATATGACCACAACACTGTCCACTATGCCTTATAGCCTTTTATAATGGTTTAGCGCAAGTTTTAAAAGCATAGGTCCTAAACAAAACAGGATGCATGCACACTGCCGGGCAAAGAACAATGGCAACTGCCAACCAAATGCCCGACATGACATCACATTTCACCCCATCTATACTTAATATCATGTTAAAAAAAGGTGCAGATGTACTCACTGTTAGAAATAGCTGTAGGTTTACGGGTTACAAGGGTTGTTGATTTGAGATATGCAAATAACTAGGATGGCGAACCTTATTTGGAAACCATAATGCCTTATGCATCGATGCAAAATTGTAAAAAAACAAAAAATGTTCGCAAAATGTGTTCATTTTTTCACCCGTTTTTTTTCGGCGTATAAATGTATTTCGCCATGCAATCCTTAAAGTTAGCAAACAGCTTTATATACCAAAATGTAGCTATATCTCTGATCTCTGAGAAAAATATTTTTGGCGAGGGCCATATGTCACGGTTGACTCCTAAAGCCACAATTTTAGACCGAACGATCGCTACCCAGCACAAGAGAATCGCCATTTTGCATCATCGTGCGGTAAAATGACATCCCTCTGATCTATTTGGACCGTACCACTATTGAAATGGAGGGGTGTGTTTAATTTGATACAAATATTTTGTTAACATATATCAAAATGTGTTATGTAAATTAAACGTATTCTTGATTTAATTTTTCTCTGAATGTTAAAGGTGGTGTGTGAATAAAATGTTATTTACAAATTATTTTAGATTATCCGGGTCATGTTATCAGAAGCCGTGGAAGTCTCCCCCCCCCCCCCCCCCCCAACATTAATTGATATGAGGGGGTTGGGTGTTATAAGAAAGGGGAGACTTTCTGTTAAACAGTGCTTCAAAGACAAACGAAAAATGCAATCGACTTCATTTTTTTCACACAAAGTTAGGATTAAATACATCATTCTTGCAACGTTTAAAAAGTCTTTGGTGACCCTTTTTGCTGCACAACCAAATTTACCTGTTTGTCCACGAGCACAGTGATTTTCATTTGAAATGGCACACATTGCATTTTCATATTTGAATATCCCGCCAACAAAAAAAATGGAAAATGTCAGTTTTTTATTAAAATTTAGAACATTATACGCTTTCATAGCATGGGTATGATTATAATTGATTATGCTTACTCACATGTAAACAAGAAAGGATGCATGTAAACAAGAAAGGATGCATCAAATTCCAATAACATCACAAATGAACTCAAGTTTCCAAATTTGAATGAGAGACACATTTTGCCATTTGATGCATATTTTGGGTATCTTGTGGACAAACGTGTGAAATGGGTGCACTGGTCAAAAGGTTCACCAAAGACAAACGGAAAATGTAATCGACTTCATTTTTTCACACAAAGTTAGGATTAAATACATCATTCTTGCAACGTTTAAAAAGTTTTAAAATTCATTTTGGTTTTGAAACTATTGCAGTCTTTTTGACTCACCCTGTAGATGGCTGAAAACCATACAGAATTGACCAAGATATACATGTATGAGCAAAAACCCCAGAAAATCCAGGCTTTTTCAGACTGTTGCTACGGGCCGTGTTTATTTATCTTTATGCGTACTGCAACCATGCAGTCGGGACGTAACACAACTCGTCAATATATTCTTACAAATTTTGTGATAAATGTTCAGACACTTATATGTTGTGTGATTTTGTAGGTATTCTATCTGGTAGGTTCTACTTATAGTGTGAAAAGAATGTTTGAAAATGTTTCTTGTGGTTTGTATGGCATTGAAAACTAAACGCTTATGGATCTGTAACACTTTCAGTAGTCAAGTCATTAACTTTGGTTTCTCTCAATCAAAGTTTGATTTGAACAAACATAAAGAAAATGGTGAAATCAGCGATGTTGATTGCGAAATTCGTCTCACAGACCTTACATTTAATGAAATCATTACGCATTTCTGCTTGCCATATTGCTCAACTTGATGAGCATGTACGTACACCTTACTTATATTAAATTACTTTCTATACCTTACTTATATTAAATTACTTTCTAATGTGTAACTAAAAATATCATAAACCAATCGTTCCACTAGATTTCAGATTGAACATGAAGAAAACAAAGGTGGTCCCTTACTAGATGTCGGTCTCTATCATAACTTCAACGATATAATTTAAATAACAAGTAATATCATTGAAATCTATATACCTTTAGCCCAACAAATTGACAAATTGGTCCAGCCCATATGGTGCAAAAAAAGCAAAGAAAACTATTTTGTTATAGCATTAGAATGATGCACCGCCATGGAGACATACTGTAGAGTCTACATGAAAAATACAAATTGATGGGGTGGGGGCGGGGGGGGGGGGGGGGGGGGGGGATGGGGGCGGGGGGGGGGGGGGCGGGGGTATCTGTGATCTAATTGAAAATTAAAATATATATAAATAATAATTTAATACAATTATCAGATAATTCACTGCCCGTATCAAAAGTACTCGATTCCTAGTAATTTGACTAATTTTTGACATTAGATGTACACCAGTCTGATGATTGCCTCCACCAGAAATGGTTGGTGAGCATGAAACTGCCAGTTACTATGTATAAGTAATTCAATTTAACTGCTTGTTTTCAACATAAATAATACTTGTATTTTTGGTAAAACAAATATCAGGTAGATGGAGTGGTTAGTTTTGTGTTGCCCTTGTTGATAGGGGGCAGTTCCGGTCAGTTTCCTGGCAAAACATCAACAGCTGATCCGTAGCTTTGAGAAAGCTTGTCGTTGACCAGTGAAAATGTCACCTTGGAAAAAACATAAGTTTTGTATCTACCTGATATTGGTCTTGCCAAAAAAAAACACCAATCCTTCATGATTATCTACAGACCTGATGAATCTAAACTGCTCACAAAAAGTTGTCATTTCAATGATCGTGAGTCCAGTTTCAAAAGTGACACTCGTCCCTATTGAAAATCACGAATCTGATCATTCTAAATAGTAATGCAAACCTCTTTCTATAGGATGATTGTCACTTTTGAAACTGAACCCACGACCATTGAAATGACAATAACTGCGCTCCGCAACATCGTATCTCATCGATCGAGGTGTCAAAATACGCAGAACAAAATTATGCACTTGGTTATTTGCTTCGATCAATGCATACCCTTTCGAGCCGTTATATATTGGATCATTTCTAAGTGTTTCGATACTTTTTGTGAGCAGTTTATTTCGGTACATATTATACTCATGCTTTAAGGGGATTTGCAATAGTGTTACTCTGACTAGCTTATTCTGGCCACTTACATTGTAATCGAGCATTTAGCTTAATTTGATTGATTTAATCAAACACTTATCCCTTCAAAAAGGTATGCTGAGAACTTAGTTTAGCATGGTGTTTTGATTATCAAAACATCATTCTCATTATGACAGTAATAATTCATCCATAGAGAGCACCATTTGTCGGATGTGTTAATCTTTGGACATTCCTCTTCACTCAGGTGCACATTCAGCAACATATAAAACCATGCTGTTAAAAAGGTAGTCATGATATGTATAACTTTGAACAGCTCTGACCTGAACTCTCAGTTATACGATTTCTGGTGACCTTAAGAAGACTGAAGTTGAATTTTGTTATAGATGACTGGTAGCTATCAAATGATATTCTTGAAAATAAAATGTCCAGGCATACTAATGCAAAGTTATTGCAAATATGAACAAGGTGTGATTCCGATTTTGTCATACAATTATACAAACCTTTCAGTTAAAGAAGTGCTAAATTTAGGATAATATTCCCACTACTTGTTTAAGAGTGGAGACATATGGAATTGTATAAGCATTTCAGTTTTCATATTAAAAGATTGAAAAAGTATTCCTTATTCATCTAACTATGTACTTTATGATTTATATTCTGTCTTTTTGCAATGCTTGAAAATCAAGTACAGGATAATAGCAAAGACAAGAATGATAGTATAAGTGTTAGTTGTTGTGCTCAACTTATGTTCATTTAAACAACCATGCACATGCCACAGAGGGGTGTTCATTCATTCATTCATTTGATTATTTCCATCATAAAAAACACACAATCCATTTAAAAAACCTTAAAATACAAAAACGATGGAGGAGATGCAACAAAAGGCAAAGCCTGAGGATGTGTTGCACCACCGTTACAAGGAAAATATGCATAATCAAAACAGAAGAAAACAAAACTCACACACAAACATCAACACACCCACCCCCACGCCCAACCAACAAGGAACAAGTATGTCATGAAATCAACACCATAGTTGAACATGAACATGAAAACATTTTTAATAATTACGATATAATTCCGATGTCATTTGATCACATTAACTTTTTTTTACTTTTTTTATTTTTTAATTAATATGATAAAGCTATTTAACAAATGGGATTCATGCAACATGAAGATGTCTTGATAGATTACAATTGATTTTTTAGATATAACATGAGGCTCTCTTTAAAAGTATTAACACTCCATGATGTTTTTACTACACGAGGTAACAGGTTCCAGAATTTTGGCCCATCAGTTAACACAGATTTGGTTTTGTGGATGTCAAAACGGTAGTTTCTTTTATTTCTTGTATTGTAATTATGAATATTGCACCATGCATTTTTTGCAGCGCAATAATTACGCTACACACGTCAATCAATATTATGTATGCAATAAGTGTTGAGAGATATGTGCCACGGTAGAAATCACTTATGATAAAATAATAAAACATGCAGTGACATGATTGATCTATGATGTGGTCATAGTTAAAAGACAAGGCAGTCATTTTGTGTTCAGATAGCCAACAGATCTGTAGCGTAGCTGCAAAGGAGATTCTATTGTATGACATTTGATACTGATTTTATTGCTACGTATAGGATTATTCAACTGCTGTTTTATTTCATTCAGTCACGATCAATGTCAACTATTGTAATATACACCTGCATTTTTTTTAAATGTTACTTGAGAATTGATATATATGATCTACTATTGCATCTGTTAAAGCATCACTTTGCGACTACATATGGCCATCAACCATCAACATTGTTCTACTAGATCAACACTCTTTTACTCGCAAAAAATGGACTCTATAAGCGAGGCATTTTGAGTTCAGATACGATTTGTATAGGCTTCATAAAGATAACTGGCTATGATAGTAAACCCAATCGTGCGAACAGCCAAATAAAAGCAGAACCAGCGGTGCAGAATTATTGTCTACGATTGCCTCGACCTAGGAATCCTTGTCAAAAGGATGCTAAAGGCATCTTTCAGCGTGTGCCAATTTTCTTCCAGTTCAAGCAATACGAGTTAGCTCAAACTTGATTGAATTGCAAAACTCTTGTACTTCGTATTGGATCTACCTTTGGCTACACTTTCATAATCACTGTTCCTGCAAAGGCATCACTATGCTACCAAGCGCAATTAATGCAAGTCAATGACTGGTTTCAAGAACACACTGAAGAACTGATCACCGTATTGAATAACTTTCCAGTTTTTATCAAAACAAGGCTGTGAAGTTTGTCTATTAACGTCCCACCAGGTTATTAATTTTCAAAAAGAGTACAAGGCTGAATAGTAAACCTGATGGTGTAAAAGTTTAAACATTTTTGTGCATTATGTATCGTATGGGATGATGAAGATTTTAGTGTCAGCCATTGCTCCAAACAGACCACTATTCCTTCAACTAACTGTATCTAGGCTTACTTGAAGAATGCTAGTAGCTGAAATGTCTGCTACCCTGAAATTGTCCCTCATCATACTGACTGTCATCTTCTGTATCAAGGTTGAACTGAACAGCGCAGTAGCTTCCCCAAAAATAGTTGTGAAACCGCTGTGGGATGTTGGAAGCAATGATACGCAACCATGCGCCATTGGAGAGAGAAATACTAGCAATGAAGCAGTGTTCATCCAAGGAAGTGTACATCACACCTGCAGCTTCAAGATCAATGCAACAGAGGCATCTTATATTGTTATGAAATTACCAGAAACAATTTCAAAGCAACTGGTTTCCTTTTATGTTGAGCGCGTGGGAAATGTTTCACACTGTCCAAGCAGGTATGTGAGTTTCAATGCGCAATCTGGACCATGCCATTCCATTTTCTTAGAGGTAAGTCTCCACATTAATCTGCAGAGTAATGTCAGCCTGTTAATCTATGCGATAACAGCATCAGAATTGCTACCTAGATGTCCAGAAATGTATTATGACATCAATTCTAGTCCAAATGTAAATCAGACATCAGTTTGCCAGAATGTAAATGGGTATGATGACAACATCACTTGTGAATTATGGAATGGTTATTGTAATCTAGAATTTCCACCCCAATGTAAGGCTACTCTTGGTAACAGAGAGGTAGCTTTTCAATGTTCAAATGATGACCTGATTTCCAATCATAAAGCAATGATAATTTACCCCATCCATACATCCGTCATAGACCTACGCTATAATAACATTGTAAAACTTGAAGTTGGTTCATTTCAAGGTATGGTTGATTTAAAATCAATTGATCTTCGGGGTAATAATCTGATCCAACTAGATGTAGGAGTATTTCATGGGTTAGGTGCACTCACTTTCCTAAATCTTGATAGTAATAAGTTAACTACTCTACCAGCTAAGGTCTTCTGGGGTCTACAAAACTTGGATGTACTAATCTTATCAAGTAATGAATTGGCCATATTATATCCCAGTATATTTGAGGATTTGAAAATGTTGACAAATATTTACCTTGGTGGAAATAAGCTGGTAACTCTCCCTGATGGGTTGTTTTGGGGACTTGAAAATCTGAATTATCTGTCATTTTATCATAACAAGTTGAGTAGCTTCAATGGAAATGAGTTTAAAGCGTTGCAAAATTTGACCGATCTAGATCTTTCTCACAACAAATTGGTAGTACTCCCTGCTGGGTTGTTTGGGGACCTCCATAATTTGAGGTTCCTATATTTGGATGGTAACCTATTGGTAAACTTGAATGCAAATGTATTTAAAGGATTACAAAATCTGACTGATCTAAATATTGCTCGCAATGAGTTGGTAATGCTCCCTATTGGATTGCTTAGGGACCTCCATAATTTGGGGATCCTAGATTTGCATGGTAATCTATTGGTAAACTTAAATGCAAATGTATTTGAAGGGGTAGGACGGTTGACTGAGTTGAGCCTTCATGACAATAAATTAACAACACTCCCTGCTGGATTGTTTGTAGAACTGAGAAACTTGAATGAAAATGAGTTTCAGGAGTTTAAAATACGTCTTGATAATAATGCATTGGTGTCACTTCCAGATGGGTTGTTTAAAAACCTGGTGAACTTGAAAGTGTTATACTTACAGTCAAACCAGTTGGCAACATTAAATTCCAGCTTATTCCAAGGTTTGATACAATTGACTTATTTAAATCTTGGTAGAAATGCACTGGTTACACTCCCTTTTGGGTTGTTTAAAGACCTAGAAAACTTGAAGTACCTTTCTCTCCATCGAAACCAGTTGATCACTTTGCATTCATTAACTGATATGAGAAACATGGACATGAATCAAACCAGTCTGTTTCATGGATTAACAAGTTTGCTACTATTAGAGTTGCAATATAATGAACTGGATACATTACCTGCAAACATATTCAAAGAATTATTCAGTCTGGGATATGTATTTCTACAAAATAATAAGCTAACAAATCTTGCATCTGATATATTTATGGATACAGTCTATATTATTTTGATTGATTTGTCTGATAATTTGCTGACCAAATGCCCAAGTATCAAACATCTGAAGTTTATATTTGTACTTAATCTCAGAGGTAATGCATTGACTTACATAAGTCCTGATGCATTTTCTTCGCTCACTAGATACACAGAGTTTGCTGTAAGTCAACATGAGATTTGTGAGTGTTATGTGCCTGCTGGTATTAAGTGCAGCGCAGGGGATAACAGATCTCCATATCTCACATGTGATAGGCTATTATCAGATAGGACATTGGTGGTATTGATGTGGCTAATTGGTTTGAATGCACTGGGTGGAAATATATTTGTGTTGGTTTGGAAAAAGAAAAACACCAACAAGTATTCCGTACAAGATTTACTACTGAGCAATCTGGCCATATCTGATTCACTTATGGGATTATATATGATAATCATTGCAAGTGCTGATATCTATTTTGGAGATTATTTCCCAATGCAATCTGAAACCTGGAGGTCTGGCATTACTTGCAGAATATCTGGAGCCATAGCAATAACCTCCAGCCAGGGATCTGTATTCTTTGTTATGTTATTAAGCCTTGACAGGTTTATCAATATAAAGTTTCCATACCCTAATAGAAAATTGCGTAAAACATCAACAATTGTTACAGCTGTGTTGATATGGATTGTTTCTCTTGTATTAGGTATTGTCCCATCCATTTTAGCTGGAAGAAGCTTTAAGTTTTATGATAACTCACATGTGTGTATTGGTCTACCCTTGGCGTTAACAAAAACTTATTTCTATGACCCAGGGAGCATTGATGCTATTTTTTGGGAGATTGGACAATCTTTAAGTATTGATACATATACCACTAAATTTAAAGGCCTTGAGAATGGTCTGTATTACTCAACAGTACTTTTTCTTGGTGTTAACTGCATATGTTACCTGGTAATTCTTGTTTGCTATATAGAGATATATAGGACTGTCAGAAAGTCAACAAAAGAGTCTGGCCGAACCCAAGATATGGAAGAACAAATCAGACTCACTGCTAAGATTACAGCCATAGTGGCAACAGACTTCATTTGTTGGTCCCCTATTATATGTTTGGGAATTTTAGTTCAAACTAGGGTCATCACATTGCCCCCTTCAGTGTATGCATGGTCAGTGACCTTTGTTTTACCAATTAATTCAGCGATAAACCCATACCTGTACACAATCTCAGATGTAGTATCAAATTATCGAAAGAACCGAGCAGAAAAGAAAAATAAGCAAATCACTGTAGGAATATCTCTGCAACAAATGTGACACTATTTTGAAAGCAAAGTATGTTCATATTATTACTCTTTGACTGTGTGATCCTTTTGTTCATTGCCACAAATGTTCATTACTGAACCCCTTATGAAAATTGACGGGCATATTGGTCAAATAAAAACAACCTTTGTTTTGTTCCTCTCATAGTAAAACTAATTACAAGAAAATGTCATATTCATATTATTTCAAGAGTTTTGCAAGATTAAAGTTGACCCCAAGTTGACTGTTGAACTTCTTACCGTTACCCTTACCATGTTTGTAGAGTTCCTTTGTACGTAATGGATCCTACATAGTGTTCACGGGCTCTATTCTTTATAAAATTCTTGGGAGTGGGTCATTACTCGTTATAATCCACATGCAACAGGTACCTGAAGATTTCATTCTTGTTGTAAACACTTTGGAAATATCACGTTATCGGAAAACTGTAAACTTCACATGCGAAGGAGGCTTTCTGGACCAATTATCACACATTCAGACGATATACCTTGAAACTCACTTTAATACGTTTAGTAAATCTTCTTCTTCTTGCATATCATGTCACAATCATAATCTTGGCAGGCGTAGTTACAAGTAAACTATTTATGTTACGGTAAAAGACGATATCCACTCGTTACTGGACGCATCCATCTTATCTTGTGTAGCTTACTTTTCCCATCATGCATTACTTCAAACAGGGGGAGTGGGACCCGACTCGGTAAATGAGTCAACACTAGAAAAATCCTAAGAAATGATTTTGAACATTACAATGTTCAATGATATAACCAGTAGATGACCCAACTATGACCAACAAACTTATACTGTTCTTTCAACAGCATTGGTTAATTGCAAGTAAGTCTCATAGGATCACAAAACAGTGATATTGCTTCTGTTACACTTCAACTCTAGTGTTATTAGGGGATTTCATGTCTGTTAGTACCCAGATTGCCTAATATGTTCATGCAATCTCAAATGTAAATGCTTCAATTCCCTTTTTGCAATTAAGTCTCATTGACCTGTATAATGGCACGAGATCAGAAAATTGTGAGTTGCTCCTGTAACTCTTAAATCTATAGGGTTAGATTCAGGGTCTTGCAGTACTCTGATTGTAAATGCAATCTAATATTTGTACACACTCTGTCTTTTGATTGTCTTTTTCTCGTATCAAATGGAGTAAAATAACATTTTCATAACTTGTTATCACACTAATCCCAATAAATGGAGGCTATTATTTGTGACATGTGTGTGATGGTCTTGAACTGGATTCAATATGTCCAGTTCTTCCTTCAACCTGTTCAACTTGAGCCCCATTCAACAACAACGTTTGCTTTTATAGCAGTAACGTGGAAGTTGGAACAGATTGAATTTCATAGAATTTGGGGGAAACCACATATCTCTTGTTTGGAATAACCGATTTGAAATTTTTAAAATTAAGTTATAGCTAAAAATATGTTCTAGCTGTGCATGTCATTCAATATATTCATTTTTGTGTTGAGCTGGTTTAAGAAATCGGGACTTGACTATTTTGACTCCCCCTGTATTGTTGTGCTAGTTAAATATATTCATACATTCGTTATCATGATGTGTTATGGCATGTACATGGATTAATGGATAAAGAAAAGAGATGACTTTTTCATGTATTCATCAGTTACCTATTAAAGTAATTAAATTGTACGTAATTCATTTCAAATACAAAATGTTACTATAATTCTCGCAATGTAGTAGGGGTGTGTGTGTGTGTGGTTATCCTTAATAAAGGCTCTCTCGATTTTCATCTAAACACTGTGAATACATATTGTACTGATAATAGATGATTATCATGGAAGTGTTATGAGCTATAGTTGGCTGAAAACCGTACAGAATTGACCAAGATATATGAGCAAAATACCCAAACAATTGCTACTGGCGCGGCCGTGTTTATTTATCTTTATGCAAACTGCAACCATGCAGTCGACGAGTAACACACAAAGCGTTGTAGTGCGCAATGCAAAATAAATGTGCACACATGGGTACGCTGACGCGGTACTATTCAGCACATGCACTACCCCCACGCACCCCTAGACAAGCGGGCAGGCAAAATAATGGAGAAATAGGCTGTGCTACTCACAGGAGATGCTTAAGGTTAGGCCTTGGGGTTGAGATAAGCCACAGGGCAGGGGGGTGTAATGAAATAACATGGTGTGGGAGGTAGGGTAATAAAATAGTGTGGTTTCTTAAAAGTATATACCATGGGATATAGATTGGGGTTTTGATGGGAAGCATTCAATTTTAGGTCAGAACATAGGCTTGCATTATTTTTACTCATTTGTATGGGATATGGGTGATAACGAGAAACATTCAATACAGGTCAGAAAATGTATTCTTACCAATTTTGTGATCAATTTTCCAACACTTATGTGCAGTTTGATTTTGTAGTTATTCTATCTGGTAGGCTCTACTTACTAGCGGGAGCCCGTCCAAAGGATGGGCGTGCGCTAGTGTATTTAAAGTGTATTATTGTATACTCATACGTTATGTTCGTCGGTTTGGGGTATGTTAATGATGTTTTAAGATATCAGTATTCTAGCACAGAAACAATGTTTCTAGACAATTGCATGAATAAAGGCACAAACGGTCAACAATAAGGCCAAGCACTTTCCAGATATATTGTGTCAATGACGATTTAGCCTATATTGACAGTCTCAACGATAAATGAGTTTAAAAAAAGGTAATATAATAAGCGCCCACCCAAAATGACTTTGCTAACCGCCCTGGGCTCTTAATAGGGATAATACATGGCATACCTTTTCATCAAAGGCTACGATTTAAAAGCACGCAGCAATATTGTTCATCAATTGTTATGACTAATCAAAATAATAGAGAAGAATCCCAGTAGATACCCACGAGAAATCAAAACGAATTATACCTGCATTGCAATTGTGCATCATCTTTGAAATTTTAATTAAGGAAACGTAATTTCTAAAAGGCAGAGATAGAAAACCATTCATACAATACTCTGTAATTTGAAAACGCATCCGGACCGTAACAATAGATTTTCATCTTGATTATGGCATTGGTAATAACAATTGGCGGACAATCATGATAGCTGCATCAGAAAGTGCAAAAGAATTTCATATTATACAGCAGGCCCGTAGCCACCCCTTTTAGTTAGGGGGTTCGATTTTAAGATTAAAGGGGCACTAAGAGATCCTTCAATCAACTTGTCACATGGCAAGTTGATTTTTTTTCGGGGGGGGGGGGTGTGTGTAAAAAGCTACTGGTTAGCAGGGGGGTCATGTCATTTTCAGTTTCAGCTGTGGGGGGGGGGGGGGGGTAGGTAGTTTTGACATACATGTGTTGAATTTGTCCCCTCCCCCCCCCCCCCCTCCACCATAAATAATGAACGGTCCCTTATCCCATCAAAAAGGTATGCTGAGAACTTAGTTTAGCATAGTGTTTTGATCATCAAAACATCATTCTCATTATGAGGACAGTAATAATTCATCTATAGAGAGCACCATTGGTCGTATGTGTTAATCTATGGACATTGCTCTTCACTCGGGTGCACATTCAGAAACATGTAAAACCGTACTGTTATAAAAAGTCCATCATGATATGTATCTCTTTGAACAACTCTGACTTGAACTCTCAGTTATAGGATTTCTGGTGGCCTTAACACGACTGAAGTTGAATTTTGTTTATAGATGAAAGTTAAAGAAGTGCTAAATTTAGGATAATATTCCCCCACCACTTGTTTAAGAGAGTAGACAAATGGAATTGTATAAGCATTTCATTTTTCATATTAAAAGATTGAAAAACTTTAAATTGGAAACTGTATTCCATATTCATCTATCTATATGGATACAGAGGGGTGATTGCACCATGCATTTTTGCAACGCAATAATTACGCTACACAAAACATGTCAATCAATATTATGTATGCAATAAGTGTACAGAGATGTGTGCCACCGTAGAAATCACTCCCACTTATGATCAAATAATAAACCATGCAGTGACAAGGCAGTCATTTTGTGTTCAGATAGCCAACAGATCTGTTGCGCTGTAGGGTAGCTCATAGGAGATTCTATTGTATGACATTTGAAACTGACTTTATTGCTACGTATAGGATTATTCAATTGCTGTTTTATTACATTTAGTCACGATCAATGTCATCTATTGTAATATACACCTGCAATTATTTTAAAATGTTACTTGAGAGTTGATATATATGATCTACTATTGCATCTGTTAAAGCATCACTATGTGACTACATATGGCCATCAACCATCAACATTGTTCTACTAGATCAACACTCCTTTACTCGCTTCGTATCGGATCTACCTTTGGCTAAACTTTCATTATCACTGTTCCTGCAAAGGCATCACTATGCTACCAAGCGCAATTAATGCAAGTCAATGACTGGTTTCAAGAACACACTGAAGAACTGATCAATGTATTGAATAACTTTCCAGGTTTTTTTCAAAACAAGGCTGTGCTGTGAAGCTTGTCTATTAATTAACTTCCCACCAGGTTATTTATTTTCAAAAACTTTGCGTCACCTGAGTACAAGGCTGAATAGTAAACCTGATAATGTAAAAGTTTAAACAATTTTGTGCATTATTTATTATATTGGATCATGAAGATTTTAGTGTCAGCCATTGCTCCAACCAGACCACTATTCCTTCAACTAACTGTATCTAGGCTTACTTGAAGAATGCTAGTAGTTGAAATGTCTGCTACCCTGAAAATGTCCCTCTTCGTACTGACTGTCATCTTCTGTATCAAGGTTGAACTGAACGGCGCAGTAGCTTCCCCCCAAATAGTTGTAAAACCACTGTGGGATGTCGAAAGCAATGATATGCAACCATGCAGCATTGGAGAGAGAAATACCAGCGATGGAGCAGTGTTCATACAAGGTAGTTCATATCACACCTGCAGCTTCAAGATCAATGCAACAGAAGCATCTTATATTGTTATCAAATTACCAGAAACAAAATCAAAGCAACGGGTTTCCTTTTATGTTGAGCGTGAGGGGAATAGTTCACACTGTCCCAGCAAGTATGTGAGTTTCAGTGCGCAATCTGGACCATGTTATTCCATTTTCTCTGAGGTAAGTCTTCGTATAATTCTGCAGAGTAATATCAGCCTGTTAATCTATGCGATAGCAGCATCAGAATTGCTACCTAGATGTCCAGAAATGTATTATGACATCAATGCTGGTCCAAATGTAAATCAGACATCAGTTTGCCAGAATGTAAATGGGTATAATGACAAAATAACTTGTGAATTACGGTATGGTAAATGTAAACTAGAATTTCCATCCCATTGTAATGCTACTCTTGGTAACAGAGAGGTAGCTTTTCAATGTTCAAATGATACCCTGATTTCACAACATAAAGCCATGATAATTTACCCCATTCGTACGTCTGTGATAGACCTACGCTATAATAACATTGTGAAACTTAAAGTCGATTCACTTCAAGGTATGGCTGATTTACAATCACTATATAAACTTGATCTTGGTAATAATTTGATCCAACTAGATGTTGGAGTATTCCATGTGTTAGGAGCACTCACTATCCTAGATCTTAATGATAATAAGTTAACTACTCTACCAGCTAAGGTCTTCTGGGGTCTACAAAACTTGGATGCACTATACTTATCAAATAATGAATTGGCCATATTATATCCCAGTATATTTGATGATTTGAAAATGTTGACAAATATTTACCTTGATAGAAATAACCTGGTAACTCTCCCTGATGGGTTGTTGCGGGGAGTTGAAAATCTGGATTATCTGACAGTTAATTACAACAAGTTGAGTAGCTTCAATGGAAATGAATTTAAAGGTTTGCAATATTTGGCATATCTGTTTCTTGAAGCCAATGAGTTGGTAATACTCCCTGCTGGGTTGTTTAGGGATCTCCATAATTTGAGGACCCTATATTTGTATGATAACCTATTGGTAATACTCCCTGCTGGGTTGTTCAAGGACCTCCATAATTTGAGGATCCTATATTTGGATGGTAACCTATTAGTAAACTTAAATGCAAATGTATTTGAAGGGGTAGGACGTTTGACTAGGTTGAGACTTCATGAAAATAAATTGACAACACTCCCTGCTGGATTGTTTGTAGACCTGGGAGGCTTGATTGAAAATGAGTTTCAGGGGTTTGAAATGTTGACACATCTACATCTTAATGATAATGCATTGGTGTCACTTCCAGATGGGTTTTTAAAAAACCTTGTAAACTTATTCTTTTTAAACCTACAGTCAAACCAGTTAGCAACATTAAATTCCAGCTTATTCCAAGGTTTGATACAATTGACCGATTTAAATCTTGGTAGAAATGCACTGGTTACACTCCCTGTTGGGTTGTTTAAAGACCTAGAAAACTTGAAGTACCTTACTCTATATGCAAACCAGTTGGTCACTTTGCATCCATTACCTGATATGAGAAGCATGGACATGAATCAGACCAATGTGATTCAGTCATCGGATAGTCTAATTCATGGATTTACCGGTTTGATATTGGTGCAGTTGGATCGTAATCAACTGGATAGATTACCTGCAAACATATTTAAAGAGTCATTCAATCTGGAATATGTATTTCTACAAAAAAATAGGCTAACAAACCTGGCATCTGATATATTTAAGGATACAGTCAATATTTATGTTATTGATTTGTCTGATAATTTGCTAACCAAATGCCCAAATATCAAACATTTGGTCTTTATAGGTATACTTAATCTGAGAGGTAATGCACTGACTTACATAAGGCCTGATACATTGTCAACACTCTCTAGAAACACAACAGAGTTTGTTATTGCAAGTCAACATGAGATTTGTGAGTGTTATGTGCCTTCTGGTATTAAGTGCAGCTCAAGGGATAACAGATCTCCATATCTCACATGTGATAGGCTATTATCAGATAGGACATTGGTGGTATTGATGTGGCTAATTGGTTTAAATGCACTGGGTGGAAATATATTTGTGTTGGTTTGGAAAAAGAAAAACACAAACAAGTATTCCGTACAAGATTTACTACTGAGCAATCTGGCCATATCTGATTCACTCATGGGATTATATATGATAATCATTGCCAGTGCTGATATCTATTTTGGAGATGATTTCCCAATGCAGTCTGAAACCTGGAGGTCTGGCATTACTTGCAGAATATCTGGAGCCATAGCAATAACCTCCAGCCAGGGATCTGTATTCTTTGTTATGTTATTAAGCCTTGATAGGTTTATCAATATAAAGTTTCCATACTCTAATAGAAAATTACGTAAAACATCAACAATTGTTACAGCTGTGTTGATATGGATTGTTTCTCTTGTATTAGGTATTGTCCCATCCATTTTAGCTGGAAGAAGCTTTAAGTTTTATGATAACTCACATGTGTGTATTGGTCTACCCTTGGCGTTAACAAAAACTTATTCCTATGACCCAGGGTTCTATGATTTGTATTTGTATGATATCTGGCAAGTTGTAAGTTTTGATGTATTTACCACTAAATTTAAAGGCCTTGAAAATGGCCTGTATTACTCGATAGTTCTTTTTCTTGGTGTTAACTGCATATGTTACCTGGTCATTCTTGTTTGTTATATAGAGATATATAGGGCTGTCAGAAAGTCAACAAAAGAGTCTGGACGAACCCAAGATATGGAAGAACAAATCAGACTCACTGCTAAGATTACCGCCATAGTGGCAACAGACTTCATTTGTTGGTCCCCTATTATATGTTTGGGAATATTAGTTCAAAGTAGGGTCATTGTATTGCCCCCTTCAGTGTATGCATGGTCAGTGACCTTTGTTTTACCTATTAATTCAGCCATAAACCCATACCTGTACACAATCTCAGATATAATATCAAATTATCGAAAGAAACAAGCAGCGAAGAAAAGTAAACAAATCACTGAAGGAATAACTCTTCAAAAAATGTGACACATTTTCAAAGCAAAGTTTGTTCAGATTATTACTCTTATTGACCTGATGTTCATTGACACAAATGTTCATAGACTGAATCGGATATGAAAATTGACCACAGATCTTCTTTTCTTGTTTTGCTTTATTCCTCTAATTATTTTTGTAACATCAAAGTTGACCTTACCATGACCACTTCCTTGTTTACCAATGTCATTATCACTAATGAATTAACCCAATAACTATGACCAACAAACTTATAATGTTCCCTCAACAACATACATGTAGGGTAATTGCCAATAAGTCTCATTGAATCACAAAAAGGTGATATTGCTTCTGTCATACCCTAACTCTACAGCAGTGTTATTAGGGGATATAATATACAAATATTGACTGCAATGAGAGGCATGGTTCAAATTATAGGCCCAAGGTGATCTTGAAAACAAGACTATGCCCCGAGGCGTTAGCCGAGGGTCATAGTCTGGTTTCACCTTAACAGCATAGATTAGTTGCCAATAAGTCTCATTGAATCACAAAAAGGTGATATTGCTTCTGTCATACCCTAACTCTACAGCAGTGTTATTAGGGGATATAATATACAAATATTGACTGCAATGAGAGGCATGGTTCAAATTATAGGCCCAAGGTGATCTTGAAAACTAGACTATGCCCCGAGGCGTTAGCCGAGGGTCATAGTCTGGTTTCACCTTAACAGCATAGATTAGTTGCCAATAAGTCTCATTGAATCACAAAAAGGTGATATTGCTTCTGTCATACCCTAACTCTACAGCAGTGTTATTAGGGGATATAATATACAAATATTGACTGCAATGAGAGGCATGGTTCAAATTATAGGCCCAAGGTGATCTTGAAAACTAGACTATGCCCCGAGGCGTTAGTCGAGGGTCATAGTCTGGTTTCACCTTAGGCCAACCAATGAAACCTGCATTGTTCTGTTGCCCAAGGAAAAAGTAGAATAGGACAAAAATATCGGATTTTTTTTTTTTTTTTTTTAAATCACCTGTTTTGGGGACTTAAAAGAGCCGGAAATGAAAGCAAACAGTTAGAAACTTTTACTTTGTTCAAATTTTATATTGTAACATCAAATTTGACCTTCTTACCATCAGGCGCGTACGCAGGGGTGGGGGGGGGGGGTATTTTGGGTGTGAAACACCCCCCTTTGGTCTGTCCTAAAAAATAAAAAAGGGGAGAGGAGAGGAAAAAGAGAAGGGAAAGGAGAAGAAAAGAGAAGGGAGAGGAAAGGAGAAGGAAAAAGGGAAGAGAGGGGACAGCGGAGACAGGGAGAGGCAGTGTCGTAGCCAGAGGGGGTCGGGGGTGATCGCCCCTCCAATGTTGACTGTATGACGGTTGAGATTGGCATTGTCGGTTCATTTGACAAGAGGAATCATGGAATTATGATTGTCAAAAGTACACAAACGGAAAGAAAAAATTTGCGCGCTACCCGCGCATATGTCCCACAAATGGAATATGTTGGGAGTATAGAAGCTTGTTTAAAGCAGGCATGTACCTCAATCATAGCACAATAAATGTTAAGTTGAAAAAGGTTCGGTTCACTTTTTTTGTTGGGGAAGAAAGCCTCGTTGAACTGTCAATGGGGAACGGGGAGGGAAAGAGTAAGAGAACCGGCGGGGGTGTACCAATTACCTGACGCATGTTACCGGCTTCAACATAACTTTGTACCCGATGAGCCGGTCTTCCGGCGGCGCCGTATAGCATGCTTAAAAAAGGGTTTGTTTACATTGTTAATACAACTGGCGAACTAAACAAAGTGGGTAAAGTTCCAACGTCTAATCAATAATTTAGACATTTTTGAAACATTATGTAAGATTTTAGAATGTCGTCTGCAGCCGCCGCCGCGTCGAAAGTGTCAAACATCCCCTCCAAGCTGGGTGAAAAGGAAAATAAGAAGAAAAAAGACACGATAAAAATGAAAAGAGAGAAAAATAGATAAACTAAAAGAAACTAAATTGAAAAGATTATTAGGCGTCGATGCTTTTTTCTGTCTGTCTGTTGAAAGGGAGAATAACCCGTGTCATGTGACACACATTGAACCAATGAGATCGCCGGTAAAACCAATGCCAGCGGATTAAGTTACTATGATGTTGTAGGGTACTTTGAGATTTGGTGTTAACACAGGAGTTATTGGTGAGAATTTGCAACGTTGAACTAATAAGAATAAACCTGCAAAGTGTTCAAAAATATGCAAGGAAATGCGTTCTTTAACCGTGAATTTCAAAAAACTGTTGGCGGTGAGGGGGGATACACATGAGTTTAGCCAAATTTATGTATTCCGTTTTAATATGAAATAAAGCGAAATTAACTGAATAAAATGATTTTCTAAAATTTAAACATATGAACTGATTTAGTTAAACTCATGTACAAACAAAATAATCGCCCATTTAATGTATATTTCAGATTTTTGGTACCGATTATCTATTTTGAATTAGCCAACCTCAAAGCACCTGGTCAGGGACTTTTGTTGCTAGGTGTATAGGGCTGTCAGAATGTCATCAAAAGAGTCTGGACGAACCCAAGATATGGAAGAACAAATCAGACTCACTGCTAAGATTACCGCCATAGTGGCAACAGACTTCATTTGTTGGTCCCCTATTATATGTTTGGGAATTTTAGTTCAAACTAGGGTCATTATATTGCCCCCTTCAGTGTATGCATGGTCAGTGACCTTTGTTTTACCAATTAATTCAGCGATAAACCCATACCTGTACACAATCCCAGATGTAGTATCTAATCATCGTAAGAAACAAGCAGAAAAGAAAAAGAAGCAAATCGTTCAAGGAATCGCTCTGCAACAAATGTGACTCATTTTCAAAGCAAAGAATGTTCAAATTATTACTCTAATTAACCTTTGACTGTCAACATGTGATCCTTATGTTCATTGACACAGTTTTGTTTTTGTTTTGTTTCTCTCACGGCGAAAGTAAATTACACACAAATGTCATATTCATATTATTACCTAGTTTTTTAACATCAAAGTTGAACCCAGTTGACTGTTGACCTTCTTACCGTGACCCTTACCTTGTTTACTATTGTCATCATCACCATATTCAATGAATTAACCTGTAGATGACCCAACTGTGACCGACAAGCTTATAATATTCCCTCAACAGCATAGATTAGTTGCCAATAAGTCTCATTGGATCACAAAACAGTGATATTGCTCCTGCAACACATAAACCCTAGTTATATGTGACCATCCACCACAAACCCAGTGTAAAGTCGCCAGGGCATTTTAAGAGATATGGCTTAATAAACTCAAGAATATTCACTAAAAAACAAATTTTCAAGAGGATTTTTGATTATTTAATTGTTTATTTACAAAACAATAACTACAGGTCATATATCATTTTCAAGCTTATTTGAAGTAGATTTGAACTAGATCAAAATTTCCATTTTGAAAGATTGTGACTTTACACTGAATTTGTTGTTGACTGTCACATATTTAGGGAATTTAATGTCTGTTAGTGCCCTGATTGCCTAACATATTCATGCAATCTCAAATTTCAATCCCTATATAAATAATGTCCCCTTTTTACCATTAAGTCTCATTGACTGGTATATGGCACGAGACCAGAAAACTGTGAGTTGGTCATAAGTTGCTCCTGTAACACCTAAATCTATAGGGTTAGATTTATGGTCTGGCGGTACTCTGATTGTATATGCAATCTAATATTTGTACATATTCTTACCACAAATAAAAATGGGAACAATAATGTAACACATGTAACATGAACATTCGAATACCTGTTAATGCGACTTTGAAAGTCACATTTGAAATTCATCAGTTACTACGAAAGTCATCAAATTGAACGAAACTTATTTCAAGGATGTTGAAAACATATTACGATATTAATCGTAAAGAGAAAAACAGCAAACAGCAAACAAATCTCTTTGGTTCTTGCCTAGAAAACTTTGGCGATGCCCGCATAAAGTTAAAGAACAGCTGTACTTCACGCTCATGAGACCCCATTTAGAGTTTGCTTCTGCTGTATGGGATCCATTTGCCACCACGGATATCCAACGCCTAGAAATGATACAGCATAGAGCTGCTCGGTTCATCACCAAAAACTATAGTAGGGCGCAAGGATCCATGACTCAGATTTTGAAACAACTTGAAACAAAGTCGTCTGATCAATATGTACAAAATACAAAAACTAATCTATTGCCATACCAATTCCCGACGATATTCAACACCAAACCGTCAGTAGCACAAGACAGTACCATCCGGCAAAGTTCCGAATCATGAAAGCCAACAAGAATGTATATAAGTATAGTTTTTTCCCACGAACTGTATCAGATTGGAATGACCTCCACCCATGCAGGCGTCAATTCACAGCTTGGACCCACCCTCCTCAAGCGCTCACCTTTCTTCACCTGAGCCAATTATTTATAAGGTCAAGACTTCACTTTCTTCACACAAAATTAAGGTCACACATCACCATTATGCCATTGTTTTACGTTCAAGCTTCACCATTCAAATTATTTATATAGTTCAAGCTTCACTTTTGATTTTTTTTTCCCATAGGTTAAGCTTCACACAAGTTTCATCAAATTGAAAAATGTGGTACATCACCATAATGCCACTGTTTTTTCGTTCAAGCTTCACCATTAAAATGATTTACATAGGCCCTAGTCGAAGCTTCACTTTTGACTTGTTTCCATAGGTAAGCTTCACATAAGTTTCACCCAATTAACAAATGTGTTCAAGCTTCCCCGTTTGAGCCAATTGTCAATTGCTGCTGCTTGGTTGCAATCAGTATTTGTATGAAAAAGAAATGTCATTTTTTGATGTTTCAGCTTATGTTACAGCTTTGCCTCAGATTACCTTTAACCTTGATATATGACCGTTGACCTCGTTGACACATGAATGGTCCTATGTTGCATGTATGTAAGTTTGGTTTGCAATTGGTGTTGTTGGCCCGTTCCTAGCCTTGCGTTTGGGCCAAGGACTCCTCGTAATTTTGCTAAATAAATGCAGATCTGGGAAACCAGCGTAACCTTAGGATGAGCCTTTCTCCTCCCTAACCATCTGAACCTGGAGGGGTCTGTGAACCCCATTGACAGTCAATCAACTCTTGAATACCATGTGCTGAGGCTAAGGGAACTTTGCCATCTAGACAACAACACAGGCCAAAGGTTGATGACCTCCAGGCAGAGGTGGGTGTGCAAGCACAGAACTTAGACTCTCAATCTAATTTTTTTTTAAATAAAAATTGTTTAAGCTATTTTGTAAAAGTGAGTGTGGTTTTTTTTTTAATTTAAAAAGGGTTTTTTTAACGGTTTTTTTAGGGTTTTTTCATTTATTTTTTTTGTTAAAGTTTTTTTGTTAAAAAATATTTTTTAAAGGGATTTTTTAAAAGTGGTTTTTTTTAAAAATATTTTTAAGAGTGTTTTTTTTTCTTCTTTTTTTGTAAAAAGTTTTTTAAAAATAAATAAATTTTAAAGTGTTTTTTTAAAAGTTTTTTTTGTTTAAGTTTTTTTTAAAAGTTTTTTTAAGAGTGTTTTATTTTATTTATTTATTTATCTATTCATTTATTTATTTATTTATTTATTTATTTATTTATAAGAATCACGATGGACCATTTCATCTACTTGGGGAATTCAAAATCTAGTCAAATGAGGTGCTACTTTCACATAGGGATTTTATACCCTTTCATATAGGGATTTTATACCATCATGACTGAGGTCAAGGGTCAAACATGTGATACGATTTTGGGGTTGCCCGATTTTGGTTTTGTAAACATGTTTCATTTTCATGAACATTTGCAGTGACTTTGAATCACTTTGATGAATAATATTACCTATACTTTAACATAATTTTTAAAACTAAAGAGAAATTATGAATGAGCAATAAGTTGTGTATCATATGCTAATGTTTGAAGGAAATTGGTGATGCAGAATGATGAAAAATGTGATATTTTGGAAATTTAGATCAAGTTGAAAACGGACTTTGACTAGTATTTGGGTCCGAATTTTGATACCTATCGCGGAAATCGCCGATTTCTGTTTTGATTTTGAACTTGAAAAACAGAAATTCGATACTACTTCGACCTGGCATACTATATTATTCGATGTGACTTCACCCAAATACACAAACTATGTGTTCAAGCTTCACTTGATCATCAAAATTGTAGGTAAAGCTTTCACAAAATAAAAATAAAAATACGTCAGGCAATCACCTCGGGAACAAATTTATGACCACACACTTCGGTGTCGATTCGACGTCGATGTAGCGACGAGGCTTGAGGAGGGTAGGTTCAAGCTCCGAATTGACGCCCGCACCAAATGTTATAAATGCAGTCAGTACCAAGGGATTCAGAACAGCTGTTTCAAGTGCAGTTAAGGGTTTTATTCTCCATCTTTTGTGTCAGTTTTTGTTCTTGATTATGTGTTAACTTAACTTGTGCCATTACACTGTTTCTCAATTAGATATTGCGTAAGGCAACATTATTGAGTATATAATAGATGTAGAGAGAGCATAATAAACTTGTTAGTAATAAAATGTAAAATACAAAATTTTACTATAATTCACGCAATGTAATATATGTTTATGTGTGGGTAGCTTTAAAAGGCTCTCTCAATTTTCATCTAAACACTTTGAGTATGTGTTTTGCTGATTATAGATGATTATCATGGGAGTGTTATAAGCTATAGATGGCTGAAAACCATACAGAATTGACCAAGATATATGAGCAAAATACCCAGACAATTGCTACGGCCGTGTTTATTTATCTTTATGCGTACTGCAACCATGCAGTCGGCGCGTAACACAACTCGTCAATGTATTCTTACAAATTTCGTGATAAATTTTCAGACACTTATATGTTGTTTAATTTTGTAGGTGTTCTATCTGATAGGCTCTACTTACTAGTGTGAAAAGAATGGTTGAAAATGTTTCTTGTGGTTTGTATGGCATTGAAAACCAAACTCTTATGGATCTGTAACACTTTCAGTAGTAGTCAAGTCATTAACTTTGGTTTCTCTCAATCAAAGTTTGATTTGATCAAACAAAGAAAATGCTGAAAGCAGTGATGTTGATTGGGAAATTTGTCTCACGGAACATACATTTAATGAAATCATTACGCATTTCTGCTTGCCATATTGCTCAACTTGATGAGCATGTACGTACACCTTACTTATATTAAATTACTTTCTATGTGTAACTAAAAATATCATAAACCAATCGTTCCTTTAGATTTCAGATTGAACATGAAGAAAACATAACGGTGGTCCCTTACTAGATGTCGGTCTCTATCATAACTTCAACGATATAATTTAAATAACAAGTAATAGCATGGAAATCTATATTCCTTTAGCCCAACAAGTTGACAAATTGGTCCAGCCCATGTGGTGCAAAAAAAGCAAAGAAAACTATTTTTTTGATAGCAACAAATTGATGGGGGTGGGGTTATCTGTGATCTAATTGGAAATTAATAAACGAATTGTTTGGCTCGTCTAAATAATTCTGAATTGCTCATGCACTAGGGTTGCCGGCACGTTTTTGTTTTACGGCCTTTGCAGATGGGCGTGGTTCACGTTTTTAAACCAATCCCGAGTCGGGATTCGCCAGCCCGCGAAATTTGCTTTGTGTTTCAGTCAAGCATATCTCGTCCGGTTTGGCCCCTTTCTCCTTGTTCCCTCGGCGGGTCATATCGTATTCTGTTTGCAAACCAGAAGGATCAAATAAAAATAATAATTTACATAAAATCTACATATACGAGGGGGTATCAAAAAGTTTTAGAAATCACCCAGACGTGAAGGAGCCAGAAACTTAATTTTGTTATGTGATCCTTCAGACATCTTTACTAAGTCCCTGTGCAAAGTTACACATTTCTCCTACTATTTATTACCTGTCCACAGACCGCCATTGTAGAGATCCCCAGATTGACCGCAATTGATTGATTCTCAGATTGCCTCAGATTATGTTATTCCCAAAACAGCAATACATAGTTGACAGAAAGGGTCAAAGGTCATGTAGGGGTCATTAGAAGTCGGGATGTGTACACCCCATGTTACCCATAGGTTTATTGTCACCAAGCTTATTGTAATGACCTTTGACCTCTTTCTGTCTAAACTTTAAACTATTTATTGCTGTTTTGGGAATAACACAATCTGAGGCAATCTGAGAATCGATCAATGGCGGTCAATCTGAGGATCTCTACAATGGCGGTCTGTGGACAGGTAATAAATAGTAGGAGAAATGTGTAACTTTGCACAGCGACTTAGTAAAGATGTCTGAAGGATCACATAACAAAATTAAGTTTCTGGCTCCTTCACGTCTGGGTGATTTCTAAAACTTTTTGATACCCCCTCATACTCATGAAAAGATTGTCTTTTTTTGGCTAGACCAATATCAGGTAGATGAAGTGGTTAGTTTTGTGTCGCCCTTGTTGGTAGTGTGCAGTCCGGTCAGTTTCCTGGCAAAACATCAACAGCTGATCAGTAGCTTTGAGAAAGCTGGTTGTTGACCCGTGAAAATGTCAACTTGGAAAAAACACAAGTTTTGTATCTACCTGATATTGGTCTTGCCAAAAAAACACCAATCCTTTCATGATTATCTACAGGCCTGATGAATCTATTTAGGGTACATATACTCATGCTTTATGGGGATTTGCAATAGTGTTACTCTGACTAGCTTATTCTGGCCACTTACATTGTAATTGATCATTTCACTTAATTTGATTGATTTAATCAAACACTTATCCCTTCAAAAAGGTATGCTGAGAACTTAGTTTAACATGGTGTTTTGATTATCAAAACATTCTCATTATGACAGTAACAATTCATCCATAGAGAGCACCATTGGTCGTATGTGTTAATCTTTGGACATTCCTCTTCACTCGGGTGCACATTCAGCAACATGCAAAACCATGCTGTTAAAAAGGTAGTCATGATATGTATCACTTTGAACAGCTCTGACTTGAACTCTCAATTAATTATAGGATTTCTGGTGGCCTTAAGAAGACTGAAGTTGAATTTTGTTATAGATGACTGGTAGCGTTCAAATGATATTCTTGAAAATAAAATGTCCAGGCATACTAATGCAAAGTTATTGCAAATATGAACAAAGTGTGATTCCCATTTTGTCACATAATTATACAAACCTTTAAGTTAAAGAAGTGCTAAATTTAGGATAACATTCCCAACACTTGTTTAAGAGTGGAGACATATGGAATTGTATAAGCATTTCAGTTTTCATATTTAAAGATTGAAAAAGTATTCCATATTCATCTAACTATATACTTGACGATTTAAATTCTGTCTTTTTGCAATGCTTGAAAATCAAGCACAGGTTAATAGCAAAGACAAGAATAATAGTATAAGTGTTAGACGTTGTGCTCAACTTATGTTCATTCAAACAACCATGCACCCAGTGTCACAGAGGGGTGTTGCACCATGCATTTTGCAACGCAATAATTACGCTACACAAAACATGTCAATCAGTATTGTGTATGCAATTAAGTGTTGAGAGATTTGCGCCACCGTAGAAATCACTCCCACTTATGATCAAATAATAAACCATCCGTGACATGATTGCGAGCATGATTGTTCTAAGATGTGGTCATAGTTAAAAGACAAGGCAGTCATTTTGTGTTCAGACAGCCAACAGATCTGTAGCGCTGTAGCGTAGCTGCAAAGGAGATTCTATTGTATGACATCTGATACTGAATTTATTGCTACGTATAGGATTATTCAATTGCTGTTTTATTTCATTCAGTCACGATCAATGTCATCTATTGTAATATACACCTGCAATTGTTTTAAAATGTTACTTGAGAATTGATATATATGATCTACTATTGCATCTGTTAAAACATCACTATGCAACTATGCATCAACCATCAACATTGTTCTACTAGATCAACACTCTTCACTCGCAAAAAATGGACTCTATAAGCGAGGGATTTTGAGTTCAGATACGATTTGTATAGGTTTCATAAAGATAACTGGCTGAGATAGTAAACCCAATCGTGCAAACAGCCAGATAAAAGCAGAATCAGCCGTTCAGAATTATTGTCTATGATTGCCTCGACCTAGGAATCCATGTCAAAAGGACGCTAAAGGCATCTTTCAGCATGGAGCCATTTTCTTTCAGCTCAAGCAATACGAGCTAGCTCAAACTTGATTGAATTGCAAAACTCTTGTACTTCATATCGGATCTACCTTTGGCTACACTTTCATATAAACTGTTCCTGTAAAGGCATCACTATGCTACCAATGGCAATGCAAGTCAATGACTGGTTTCAAGAATGAACACACTGAAGAACTGATCAATGTATTGAATAACTTTCCAGGTTTTTTTCAAAACAAGGCTGTGCTGTGAAGTTTGTCTTTTAGTTAACTTCCCACCAGGTTATTAATTTTCAAAAACCTTCGCGTCACCTGAGTACAAGGCTGAATAGTAAACCTGATAATGTAAAAGTTTAAACAATTTTGTGAATTATGTATTGTATTGGATCATGACGATTTTTGTGTCAGCCATTGCTCCAACCAGACCACTATTCCTTCAACTAACTGTATCTAGGCTTACTTGAAGAATGCTAGTAGATGAAATGTCTGCTACCCTGAAAATGTCCCTCATCATACTGACTGTCATCTTCTGTATCAAGCTTGAACTGAACGGCGCAGTAGCTTCCCCAAAAATAGTTGTAAAACCATTGTGGGATGTCACGAGCAGTGATACGCAACCATGCAGCATTGGAGAGAGAAATACCAGCGATGAAGCAGTGTTCATCCAAGGTAGTGCATATCACACCTGCAGCTTCAAGATCAATGCAACAGAGGCATCTTATATTGTTATCAAATTACCAGAAACAATTTCAAAGCAACTGGTTTCCTTTTATGTTGAGCGTGAGGGGAATGTTTCACACTGTCCCAGCAAATATGTGAGTTTCAATGCCCAATCTGGACCATGCCATTCCCTTTTCTTAGAGGTAAGTCTCCTTATAAATCTGCAGAGTAATGCCAGTCTGTTAATCTATGCGATAGCCGCGTCAGAATTGCTACCTAGATGTCCAGAAATGTATTATGACATCAATTCTGGTCCAAATACAAATCAGACATCAGTTTGCCAGAATGTAAATGGATATAATGACAAAATAACTTGTGAATTACAGTATGGTCATTGTTGGCTAGAATTCCCATCTCATTGTAATGCTACTCTTGGTAACAGAGAGGTAGCTTTTCAATGTTCAAATGATGACCTGATCTCCAAACATAAAGTGATGATAATTTACCCCATCCATACATCCGTCATACACCTACTCTATAATAACATTGTAAAACTTGAAGTTGATTCATTTCAAGGTATGGCTGATTTACAATCACTATACAAACTTGATCTTCAGGGTAATAATTTGATCCAACTAGATGTAGGAGTATTTCATGGGTTAGGAGCACTCACATTCCTAGATCTTGATAGTAATAAGTTAACTACTCTACCAGCTAAGGTCTTTTGGGGTCTACAAAACTTGCATGCACTAAGCTTACAAAGAAATGAATTGGTCATGTTAATTGACAGTGTATTTGCCGGTTTGGGAAAACTGCAACAACTACACCTGTGGGAAAACCAATTGTCCATATTATATCCCAGTATATTTGAAGATTTGAAAATGTTGACAGGTATTTCCCTAGGTAGAAATAAGCTGGTAACTCTCCCAGATGGGTTGTTTTGGGGACTTAAAAATCTGACTGATCTGTCAGTTCATCGGAACAAGTTGAGTAGCTTCAATGGAAACGAATTTAAAGGGTTGCAAAATTTGGCCTATCTAAGTCTTGTTCACAATGAGTTGGTAATACTCCCTGCTGGGTTGTTTAGGGACCTCCATAATTTGAGGATCCTAGATTTGGATGGTAACCTATTGGTAAACTTAAATGCAAATGTATTTGAAGGGTTAGGATGGTTGACTAAGTTAAACCTTCGTGACAATAAATTGACAACACTCCCTGCTGGATTGTTTGTAGACCTGAGAAACTTGAATGAAAATGAGTTTCAGGGGTTTGAAATGTTGACTTCCCTACATCTTGATGATAATGCATTGGTGTCACTTCCAGATGGGTTGTTTAAAAACCTGGTAAACTTGAACTTGATATACTTACAGTCAAATCAGTTGGCAACATTAAATTCCAACTTATTTCAAGGTTTGATACAATTGTCCGATTTAAATCTTGGTAGAAATGCACTGGTTACACTCCCTTTTGGGTTGTTTAAAGACCTAGAAAACTTGAAGTACCTTTCTCTCTATGTAAACCTGTTGATCACTTTGCATCCATTAACTGACACCAATATGATTCAGTCATCGGATAGTCCACTTCATGGATTAATCAGTTTGCTATTGGTGGAGTTGGATTCTAATCAACTGGATACATTACCTGCAAACATATTTCAAGGGTTATTCAATCTGGAATATGTATTCCTACAAAATAATAAGCTAACACATCTTGCATCTGATATATTTAAGGATACAGTCTATATTACTTTGATTGATTTGTCTGATAATTTGCTAACCAAATGCCCAAATATCAAACATCTGGTCTATATATTTGTACTTAATCTGAGAGGTAATGCATTGACTTACATAAGGCCTGATACATTTTCGGCACTCTCTAGAAACATAAAGTTTGCTGTAAGTCAACATGAGATTTGTGAGTGTTATGTGCCCGCCGGTGTTAATTGCAGTGCAAGAGATAACAGATCTCCATATCTCACATGTGATAGACTATTATCAGATAGAACATTGGTGGTATTGATGTGGCTAATTGGTTTGAATGCACTCGGTGGAAATATATTTGTGTTGGTTTGGAAAAAGATAAACACCAAAAAGTATTCTGTACAAGATTTACTTCTGAGTAATTTGGCCATATCCGATTCACTCATGGGATTATATATGATAATTGTTGCAAGCGCTGATATCTATTTTGGAGATTATTTCCCAATGCAATCTGAAACCTGGAGGTCTGGCATTACTTGCAGAATATCTGGAGCCATAGCAATAACCTCCAGCCAGGGATCTGTATTCTTTGTTATGTTATTAAGCCTTGATAGGTTTATCAATATAAAGTTTCCATACTCTAATAGAAAGTTACGTAAAACATCAACAATTGTTACAGCTGTGTTGATATGGATTGTTTCTCTTGTATTAGGTATTGTCCCATCCATTTTAGCTGGAATAAGCTTCAAGTTTTATGATAACTCACATGTGTGTATTGGTCTACCCTTGGCTTTAACAAAAACATATTCCTATGACACAGGGAGCACTTATGTGAATCTTTGGGAGATTGGACAATCTTTAAGTATTGATACATTTACCACTAAATATAAAGGCCTTGAGAATGGTCTGTATTACTCAGCAGCCCTTTTTCTTGGTGTTAACTGTATATGTTACCTGGTAATTCTTGTTTGCTATATAGAGATATATAGAACTGTCAGAAAGTCAACAAAAGAGTCTGGGCGAACCCAAGATATGGAAGAACAAATCAGACTCACTGCTAAGATTACCGCCATAGTGGCAACAGACTTCATTTGTTGGTCCCCTATTATATGTCTGGGAATTTTAGTTCAAACTAGGGTCATTATATTGCCCCCTTCAGTGTATGCATGGTCAGTGACCTTTGTTTTACCAATTAATTCAGCGATAAACCCATACCTGTACACAATCTCGGATATAATATCAAATTATAGAAAGAAACAAGCAGAAAAGAAAATGCAGCAAAACGTTCATGGAATAGCTCTGCAACAAATGTGACACATTTTCAAAGCAAAGAATGTTCAAATTATTACTCTAATTGACCGTTGACTGACAAAATGTGATCCTTATGTTCATTGACACAATTTATTTTTGCTTTGTTCCTCTCAAGGCGAAACTAATTACACAAAAATGTCATATTCATATTATTTCTTAGTTTTGTAACATCAAAGTTGACCCAGTTGACAGTTAACCTTCGTACCATGACCACTTCCTTTTTTACCAATGCACTTGCGCAAATGTTGATATGATCACAATAGCACTCCCCTTTGGGTCGTGCCATTATTCACACATCAACATCAGCGCACGTGCATTGATTTGTCCAATTTCTCTCGAAACATCAAATGCTTACGGACTGGAAAGTTATAGTTCCTGGACTGTGGTAAAGCAATAAGACCAATAAAACCTGTTGTATTGGAGTAACAACATGCCATCGAAAATTGGGTAGGGCGGCCGGTACTTGTTTAATTAAAATAGAATTGTATATAGGCCTACACTATAAATTACTTAATTTGGTCTCAGAGAGTCAAATCAATCACAAAATGTCGTGAGTCCATTTGCCATCATCAGATTTGCTGTGTACTGTATTCCTTTTTGATGAGGAGCACCAAAGATTGTTTTTTAGGGTTTTTTGTTTTTGTTTTTGGGTTGTTGTTTTTTAAAAAGAATGCTGCAAGAAAAAGAAAAAAGTCAGCCGTATTCATTTACAAGATCATATTAGCAAGCGAACTGCTTCCTGCTACTTCACTAACTACTTCACAGGCATGATTTTATTGGACATCCAAAAGGCATTCAACAGTGTAGACCTCCAGAATTTGTGCAATAAACGATCCGTAGTGGGAGTTCAATCTACCGCTTGGTTCCACTTATAAAATCGGTTATGCTCTTCACACAAACCTGCAACAAGTGGTTGATTGAAAACAAATTGTCATTACATACGGGCAAAACTGAACTGATTCTTTTTGGGACGAAGCGCAGGATATACAATTATTCTGATTTTTCTATTGTTCTCCATGATGGTCAAGTACGTAATTAAGTTTAAAAAGATGTGATTTACCCCAGTCTTGAACTAAACCAATATCTTGATGGTGAACAAATTGCTCTCAACATGGTTCGGTGGCATCTCTAAGTATCATGTTCATAGATTGCAATGTGCTAAAGAAAAAAGGCATCAGATTTATCCTTAATAAGGATTCCATTTCCATGTATCATATTAAACATTGAACATATTAAAAATCAATACCAGAGCAAAGCAGCTTTGTTTAAACCACAATTTTAACATATATTTAATGATACCTGTCCGAACTATATGAAAGCTAACTTTATCAAACTGTTGAGTTTACATCATTATAATACAAGGGGGAGTGAATATAATTTTCATGTTCAAATGATTAAGACCCCAGTTCCACCTCTTTCTATTACAATGCCAAAGACTGGCCTGTTATCATTTATTTCAGTTTATGTATGGGTGTTAGGCCTACGGTTTGGTGATATGCCATAATATTAGACAAAATAAGTTCCTAGATACGAGGGAAGAGGACAATATTAGCGTTTTTGTAACAGTTTAAAACTTCCTTACATGGGGGGGGGGGGGGGGGGGGGCATGGATTGAATAATACTAATTCAGGAATGTTGATATGCCTATTTTTTAATCGTATCATTGCTGCCAAACAAATTTTTAAAAGGAAACCAAGTCCATCATTCTATTGGAAAATCAAATCTATGAAAGGTGATTAAAAGTTTTCATTAACAGTTCATTTGCCAGTTTGCCCATTTTGAAATTTCATAGTAAAATGTGTTTAGAATATTCTTTTGTTCCGATTACCAAAACACTTTCTGTCTACTTTAATTTTACTATAATTTCTTCCCGACTGATTACAATTCACTACTTAAGGAATAAAAACAGACTTTCTACCATATCCATTTGCAACATTATTATGTTACTTTAATTTCTTCAAAATAAACATACTTGAAAAATCACCACATTTTCTACCTTTTTTCGCACTATTCACTGTCCAAGAAAAAAGCAACGCACTGACCTTCTGTCAAACCCACATTTGAATTAATTCATTACCAACACTTTTATTTCATGTTCAATTCTTCAAAAACTAACAACTCTGGAGAAATAAACGCACTTTTTGACCATTTTCCGCACTATTCACTGGCCAAGAAAAACAACAATCAGCAGACCTTAAACCCGCACTTTTCACCATTTTCCGCACTATTCACTGTATGAAAAAAACACCGCATTTTAATCCATTATCAACACTATTATTTTACTTTCATTTCTTCAAAAATGAACGTCTCCGGGAAAATCCACACTTTTGACCATTTCCACACAAGTCAATGCCCAAGAAAAAACCCAACACATCTTCTATCTGACCTGCATTTTAATTCATTAACAACACTTGTTTGTATTTTCACTTTCATTTCTACAAAACCGAATATTTCCTTTTTACCATTTTCCGACTATTCCATCAGGCCTGAAAATAAGATGGGCCATACCCGCAAAAGTTGATATTTCTGTCATACAGGTCCACACAACCCCAAATATCATAACAAAACACTAGTTTATTTTTAGATTTTCTGTCCAACCATTTTATGCGAATAGAACTAATTTCCGACGGCACTAGAAATGTTATGTTCAGATGCTCACTGTATTCACTGTCACACATACGAGGGGTATCAAAAAGTTCTTGACATCACCAAAAAGTAAAGGAGCCAGAAACTTTTTTTTGATATGTGACCCTTCAGACATCTTTAAAAAGTCACTGTGCAAAGTCACACATTTCTCCCACTTTTTATTACCTGTCCACAGACCGCCATTGTAGAGATCTCAGATTGACTGCCATTGATTTCTCCTCAGATTGCCCCAGATTGCGTTATTCACCAAAACAGCAATACATAGTTTAAAGTTTTGACAGAAAGGGGTCAAAGAACTTTTTGATACCCCCTCGTACAGCCCCTCATATAAAACCAGAATAGAACTTTTTATTTGAACTATATCTATTGCCGGTCTAAAGTTTTCAATCACTGCAATATACCAGGCAACTTGCTTTGCGAATAAGGATAATACTAATAATAAAATCATGCTTATAAAGCGCGTTGCAAACAACTCAAAGCGCTTCACAAAAGATGCATCACATAAATTCACATTACATACATGGTTATGAAAGATTTTATTAAACCATTTAACTGTACAAACACTAGCAAAATAAAAAGATGCCAGTCCCTTATAGTAAGATTGTTTTGAAAAGAATTTTAAATTTTAATTTGAGCAAGCAGAATCTATTCAGTTGTATATTTACTGTTATTTTTTAGTACCTGGAGCAAAAATTCATATATTGTTTTCTTTTAAAACATTGTCAATGGAAATGCGATGGAAATTTGAGCAAGCAGAATCTATTCAAACAAATGATTTATATTTCATATATATTCCGTTTCTTGTTTTTCCAATATTATTTAAATGTCCTGCCTTGCCGCGCTTGAGTTCCACAAAACTAATAATATTTATATTTAATCATTCAAATTATTTTCTCGCAAAAATGTAAAATGTGAATAATGCGGATGCATTTCGTTTATAGACAAAGTGAAAGTAAAATTAAAGGGTTAAGAATGATTTGGTGTTAAAAGGTGTTGGAAATGGCCAATGTATTACTAGCGATGAAACTGATTTATTGTAACACAAATTAAAATATTTTTAGTTGCTAAAACTGGACAGATAGTGTTGGACAAAATATCGTTGGCTTAAATAATGTTGGAAACAAAAGATGTGGTCCAAATAATGTTGGACAAAAAGTAATTAGCCTAATTCATGAATTAATTTTGGACCAAAAACAAAATGGACGAAAACTACTTGAGACCAAAACATTTTGGACTTAGTGTATTTGGACAATAAAATATTTAGGACTAAGTGTATTTGGAGAAGAAAAAAAATCACTTTTGGACGAAATGTTCTACACCCCATCACTTATTTACGATATAACAATTAGGTTTGGTAATTTTTTTTAAGGTATACCTGCAGATCGTTTAAGGAATTTCCACAAATTGCATCCTATAGTTTGACCTACAATATGAGTACCAATAAATACACCCACAGATTCTACGCAATCAGTGATCAGAATGCGACACCACTCATGATAAACCACTCCCACTTATGACATCATAAGCTGCACCGTAACTTTATTCTAAGATATGCTCTTAGTTGAACGACAACAGAATCATTTCTAAATTTTGTGTTTAGTTCGCCAAGAGCTGTGTAGCTACATAGGAGATTGCATCTTATGAATTTGTATGCAGTTTTTCGTGCTTCATATCGGACACTTTATTTTATCCTACCATCGCGATGATTCTCGCGTTCCAATTGGATAAGCACCTGAATTTGGTGACTAGATATATTCCGTATCCGACCCCCGTATCCCGTATCCGGTCAGTAACAAACTGCGCATCGTTCATATAGTAAAAAAATAGAAGTGTTAAGCATGATTATCTGCTTCAAATATTTACATAAAATAATTATACAGTTTTTGTGGAAAGATCGGAAATGTTCTGTAGTTCCACATGCTCTCTGTACAGATCTACACATGTAAGGGATATTCATTAGAAATATATGTGTTCCCCGCGACACTACACGCACGGTATACTTTACTTTGACTGGAAAACGCCCCACCACTCCTTTTAAACCACTCCCACTTACGACATTATAATAAACAAATCGGTGACTTCGTTTTAAAATATGCTAGTAATTTAAAGATCGTAAGAAAAAACGTCCACAAATTGCATCACCTAGTGTGACCTGCAGTATTCGTACAAATGAAAACACCCGCATGCAGTGTCTATGCAATTAGTGGTCAGAACACCACACCACTCATTATAGACCACTCCAACTTACGATATGATAATTCATTTTGGTGATTCTGTTCTAAGGTATGCTTGCAGATCGTTAAAGGAATTTCCGCAAATTGCATCACATAGTTTGACCTACAATATTAGTACCAATAAATACACCCACAGATTCTACGCAATCAGTGGTCAGAATGCGACCCACTCATGATAAACCACTCCCACTTATGACATCATAATAAACTGCACTGCGACTTTATTCTAAGATATGCTCTTAGTTTAACGACAACAAAATCATTTCTGAATTTTGTGTTCAGTTCGCCAAGAGCTGCACAGGAGATTGTATCTTATGAATTTCAATGCAGTTTTTCGTGCTTCATATCGGACACTATACTCTATAATAGAGTATTATTCTCAGTTGCAGACAGTGTCTTATGTCATGATTTACTTTGCTAATATGATATAAATTTACTTTGCTACTGAATTTTATATCGTCTACGAAATCTAGATGTTGCTTATATATTATTTCATACACAACTGGACCAACACTATACCAGAACCATCAAAAGTAACACAGATTTAATTAGTCTGCTGATGAAAGGTGTAGCAACACCTGAAAATTCCAGGTAATTATTTCTTGTGTTGAGATCGAAAGTTTAACTTCATATTACAGATTTAATTTGTTGTGGGTGCTTTACCTCAGCTCTGTTACCGGATCACTGACACAACGATATATTGTGGGACATACCTATATCTTCAATCTGGTCAGACGCACCCAGTACCTTCAGATTTTGTGAGAATTATTTATGCCGTTGGCAAGCAGTGAGTTGTTGATAAACTGTTCATTGAATGTGTAATGCACCATTATGATGGTTGCATTTCATTTGGTGCCATCCGTTGCAGGTAGTAAACAGTGTAGTCTGTCTTGAAACATTCACTTTATAATAGATTTTCCTTCAATTAAACTTCAATACTTGATAATGTGAACTACAGCTCTTAAGTCACCTCATTTTTCTTCTTCATGATTCTGACATTTCTAATCATGATCGCTTCACTTTACATATCTTGATCTACCCTTGGCCAACTAGAATTTGTCTGAATCAAAACAAGTTTCCCTGCATCACTTTGCCACAAATGTAGCTTTAGCTATCCATGAGCGCTTGTCAAGTAGTGCTTGAATGACTAATTTGATGAACGGACTGATGAATTGGTCATCTACGTAGATGAAGCTCATCTTCTCTTGTGGTTTGTCTTGATTCTTGGTAGCAGCATGTTATGGAATCAAACTAATCTTGAAGAAATGGCGCTATGATATATGAACTCTGTAACATATACCTAGGTTTTAAAGCCTCGTTTCGATTGCAATCTGAAAATATTAATCTCACTGAACTGAACTTGAAAGTGAAGATACATATTTCATCATACGACTCGGTTTACTATATCATTCTTGCCAATGATCAGGTTTGATTGAGGAAGATTTCAACAATGGCTGCTTTAACAATATTGAGTATGATTCTGAAAACAACCATCCTCATCCTGATGACAGTCTTTCAAATTGACATAACATCTGTGGCTTCAGCCGAAATAGCTGTGAAACCACTGTGGGATGTTGAAATCAATGATACGCAACCATGCGGCATTGGAGAGAGAAATACCAGTAATGGGGCATTGTTCATCCAAGGAAGTATGCATCACACCTGCAGTGTCCAAGTCAATGCATCACTGGGATATTTTATTGTTATTGAATTGCCCCAAAATACTTCAATGAAACCTCAATTCTTTTATGTCGAGCGTGGAGAGAATTTTGTTGGTTGTCCAAACAAGTATGTAAGATTTGATGCACAAACTGGACCATGCCATTCTATTTTCTTAGAGGTAAGTCTCCGTATAAATCTGCAGAGTAATGCCAGCCTGTTAATCTATGCGATAGCAGCATCAGAATTGCTACCTAGATGTCCAGAAATTTATTATGACATCAATGCTGGTCCAAATGTAAACCAGACATCAGTTTGCCAGAATGTAAATGGGTATGATGACAAAATTACTTGTGAATTACAGTCTGGTTATTGTGAACTAGAATTTCCATCCCACTGTAATGCTACTCTTGGTAACAGAGAGGTTGCTTTACAATGTTCAAATGATGACCTGATCTCCAAATATATAACAATGATAATTTACCCCATCCATACATCCGTCATAGACCTACGCTATAATAACATTGTAAAACTTGAAGTCGATTCACTTCAAGATATGGATGATTTACAATCACTATACAAGCTTGTTCTTTGGAATAATAATTTGATTCAACTAGACGTAGGAGTATTTCATGGGTTAGAAGCACTGACTATCCTAGATCTTGGGGGTAATAAGTTAACTACTCTACCAGCTAAGGTCTTCTGGGGTCTACACATTTTGCGTGTACTATACTTATCAAGTAATGAATTGGTCATGTTAAATGACAGTGTATTTGTTGGTTTAGGAAATCTGGCATCTCTAAGTCTCCAAAGCAATAGATTGGTAACACTCCCAGAGCAGACGTTTAGAGATTTAACAAACTTGAAAACACTTAACCTGCAACAAAACCAAATATCCACAGTATATCCTGGTTTGTTTGATGGTTTGACAATGTTGACATATCTAGACCTTGAAGAAAATATGCTGGGAACACTCCCAGATGGGTTGTTAGTGGAAGTTGAAAACCTACATATACTGTATTTGTCAGAAAACGAATTGGCCACATTGAATGCTGGGTCATTTCAAGGGTTAGTAAATTTGGCTGAAATTTATCTTGATTACAATATGCTTGTTACATTTCCAATTAGGTTGTTTTGGGGACTTGAAAATCTGAATGAACTTTATGTTAATGATAACGAGTTAAGTAGCTTGAATGCAAATGAGTTCAAAGAGTTGAGAAATTTGACCTATCTATATCTTGGTTTCAATGCATTGGCAATGCTCCCTGGTGGGGTGTTTAGGGACCTGGGTAATTTGAAGGAACTTGATATTTCAAATAACATATTGGTGAGCTTGAATGCAAATCAATTCCAAGGGTTAAGAAAGTTGACTTATTTGTATCTTGGTAATAATGAATTGGTAACACTCCCTGTTGGATTATTTGTAGACCTGAGAAACCTGCAAAATCTGTTCCTTTTTAAAAACCGGTTACTGAGCTTGAATGCTTATGAATTTGAAGGGTTGGGATTGTTGAGCCATTTACAGCTGAGTTTTAATGAATTGGTAACACTCCCAATTGGAGTGTTTTGGGGATTGATAAACTTGAAGAGTCTACACCTTCTAGAAAACAGGTTGGTTAGCTTGAATGAAAATGAGTTTCATGGGTTGGAAATGTTGACTTTTGTAAATCTTAATCGTAATGCATTAGTTTTACTTCCGGTTGGGTTGTTTAAAGACCTGAAAAACTTGAATATCCTAAGATTAGAGTCCAACCGGTTGTCATCATTATATACCGGTTTATTTCAAGGGATTAGACAAGTAACGCTATTAGATCTAGGTGATAATGCACTTGATGCACTCCCTGTTGGATTATTTGAAGGTCTGGTAAACTTGATTGTACTTTCTCTTCGTCAAAACCAGTTGATCAGCTTGCATCCATTAACTGATTCGAGAAACATGGACATGAATGAAACCAATGTGATTCAGTCATCGGATAGTCCACTTCATGGATTAACCAGTTTGCAAACAATACAGTTGGAATCTAACCAACTAAAAGGATTAAATTCCAATATTTTCAACACATTATTCAATCTGAGGTATGTATTTCTATCCAAGAATAGGCTTACAAATCTTGCAAGTGATATATTTCAGGATAACATGAATATTAATATTATTGATTTGTCTGATAATTTGTTAACCAAATGCCCAAATATCAAACATCTGATCTTTTTAAATTTGCTTAATCTGAGAGGTAATGCACTGGCTTACATAAGTTCTGATACATTTTCTTCACTCTCTAGAAACACAGAGTTTGCTGTAAGTCAACATGAGATTTGTGAGTGTTATGTGCCTGCTGGTGTAAAGTGCAGCGCACGGGATAACAGATCTCCATATCTCACATGTGATAGGCTTTTATCAGATAGGACATTGGTGGCATTGATGTGGCTAATTGGTTTAAATGCACTCGGTGGAAATATATTTGTGTTGGTTTGGAAAAAGAAAAACACCATCAAGTATTCTGTACAAGATTTACTACTGAGCAATCTGGCCATATCCGATTCACTCATGGGATTATACATGATAATCGTTGCAAGTGCTGATATATATTTTGGAGATTATTTCCCAATGCAATCTGAAACCTGGAGGTCTGGCATTACTTGCAGAATATCTGGAGCCATAGCAATAACCTCCAGCCAGGGATCTGTATTCTTTGTTATGTTATTAAGCCTTGATAGGTTTATCAATATAAAATTTCCATACTCTAATAGAAAATTGGGTATAACATCAACAATTGTTACAGCTGTGTTGATATGGATTGTTTCTCTTGTATTAGGTATTGTCCCATCCATTTTAGCTGGAATAAGCTTTAAGTTTTATGATAACTCACATGTGTGTATTGGTTTACCCTTGGCTTTAACAAAAACTTACTCTTATTACCAGAGTACCAATGAAATCTACATACGAGATTTAAGAACTTTCTACACCATTGATACCTTCACTTCCCACTTCAGTGGTTTTGATAATGGCTTGTATTACTCAACAGCCCTTTTTCTTGGTGTTAACTGCATATGTTACCTGGTAATTCTTGTTTGCTATATAGAGATATATAGAACTGTCAGAAAGTCATCAAAAGAGTCTGGACGAACCCAAGATATGGAAGAACAAATCAGACTCACTGCTAAGATTACCGCCATAGTGGCAACAGACTTCATTTGTTGGTCCCCTATTATATGTTTGGGAATTTTAGTTCAAACTAGGGTCATTATATTGCCCCCTTCAGTGTATGCATGGTCAGTGACCTTTGTCTTACCAATTAATTCAGCGATAAACCCATACCTGTACACAATCTCAGATATAATATCTAATCATCGAAAGAACCAAGCAGCAAAGGAAAGTAAGCAAATATCACATGGAATCAATCTTCAACAAATGTGATGGATTCATACACCGTTATGGGAACCCCATTTGAAAGTAATCTCTCACATTTGACCTTAATCAGAATTCGACCTTGGGGTGTTTATAACAACTTATAATGTTTGTACCTTTTAGCTCAAATCCTTTTGATATGACATGTAGAACCATATTTGAATTTACAGTGTTAGTACACAATACACCGTACCAGTTTGTCCACCATTAGGATAACAGGTCTAGGTGAATATAGAATGTCCACAAAACACAATTTGAATTGGTCAAACTTGTGAACACTGGGCCAAAGCCTTTGTTGTTCCATTCCTGGCTGTTCATATACAGGGACAGGCTTTACCAATAGGTGCTTTGTCAGCTTATAACAGTATGATGCCACCTTTCTGTGTAAATGGCATGGAGAGATTGGTGAGAGTAATGAAATTTGGAAAACAATAATTGTATCAATAGACAACATATGTTAGAAACCATGAAACGTAATAATTTATGGGAAATTTTTTGAAGATGGCGCTACATAGACATTCGGGTGAAGCCATATGTGCCAAATTCTGCTGATAATTTCGATGTTATCTACATTGAAATTATCAAATTGTGAAATATTACATGATTGACTGCGAATTAAGGTAGTTTCAGATGGTAGTTATTACTTTGTTGCAAAAAAACCCAATTTCCATGAAAATTGAGGGCGGACTCCCATACGTATCTCTAAAAGCCCCTTTAAACCGTCACTAGAACCCTGACTCACTCTTTTATCTATACAGTTGAGTGCATACTTCTCTATAGAGTGTTGTTGAAGAGCAAAGGGTTAGTGAGTGGGACCTACTATAATATACAATGTGAAGTGTGTAGCCTGCTGGTGTGGTGATTTGCAAGTAAAAAGATCATTATCTGGTAAATACAGCCTGTGAATTCAGCCTACTCCAGGGTTGGTACTCACAGAAGATCTACCGTATTATCCCTATTAAGCGCCCAGGGCGGTTAACTAAGTCATTTTGGGTGGGCGCTTATTTGTATACTGATCTACAAAGTTGTTGACCGTCAAGGTTGCAAAATTCAACAACCTTTACGTCCCAAGACTGCAAAATTCGATGTTTTGCAATTCAAGATGGCGGCCTCCACGAATGACAATAAACACGAAACGTGCGTATTTCGGATGGTTTCTGTTGCTGTTTGAAGGCATAGCACATGGTTTAAGTTCACTTCTGGATCACAAACAATATGTCAAGTATGTCTGAAGTTAAAATAACCACAATTTCCTCTTTAAGCAATTTGTAGTCCGAGACTTAGTGTGATGTGAGTAACTTTTAAGTAAGCTTATTTTTTGGGTGGGCGGTTAATTAGTATATATTTTTAAAGTCACCTGAGAAAAAGGGGTGGGCGCTTATAAGGTACTGGGCGCTTAATAGGGATAATACGGTACTCCCATACCTAACTGGTTTGGTGAGGAATAGGTTGGGGTCTATAAAAGAGTTGTATCTGGTGGCTTATCTACCCAGGAACTTTGCTTGTCTGGTAGTCTTGTAGGGAGATATTGTGTATGTATACCACATGCATTTAGTGGTGGACAAAGAGTATTGGAAGAGCTATACCCGAGCACGTTAAAAATGTCACAGACTCCTTCATAAAAATACATGTATTCATACATGTATTCCTAGGTTCAGCACCTGTCCGGTTGACTCCCATTAGGGGATGTTGGATAGTATCCATACAGATACAGATACAGATACAGAGAAAGCATACATTGAAGGCATTTATAGAGTGCTGATACAAGTGCCTAATCCAAAAAAAAGAGGATTAAGTTAATGTCTTCTCCAAAAAGTCACAGCCCTTTAACATAAATCACTGTCTGCCAAATCAGTTGCATTTAAACTTGAACCTCTGAAAAAAGCATGAGAATAAGCGACCCTTATTTCATATACTTTGGTATTATCATCAATGCCTTGTCATTGCCATCATCACATACCAAAAACTACCAAAATATGAATCCGATTCAAGTTAAAGCGGAATTTTGTGCATCAAACCTCTTTCTCTCACATAAGACTACGAAATATAAACCAACTACCTTTAAATAGTGTTCCAGGGACCAAGCAGTGCTTCAGTCTGTTAGATCTAAGGGAAAAGTGAAACCTTAAATGAAAAGGAAAGAATTACCAACACCCATAGTAATCTTTTGTATTGAATATCCCTAAATATAAGAAAATGTTATAGAATAGATATGAATGAATGAATTTCTTTACAAAATCTGCCTATTCATAAACCAAATGATATATCGCTAGGAAGGATAGATATCCATATTCATGAAGATCACACAAAAAGAATTTAGTATATTGCCAAATATGGTTGTAAAATTCACAACACCATTATTAATGGGATGAAAGCAGGATATCCATATTCATGAAGATCACGCAAAAAGAATTTGGTATTACCAAATATGGTTGTAAAATTCACAACACACCATTATTAGTGGGATGAAAGCAGGTGTTATTGGTTATGAGAAATAGCTACCTTACCTATAGGGGCGTGTTACCGGTGATGCAAAAATGGTATAAGGCCACAAAATCGCTGGAAGGTGATGCGTTGGTATCAACATACCATTGCGTTGGTATCAGTATACCATTTGCATGTCAAGTAAGTCGCCGGTTCGTCTGTTTCATTTCTTAAATTGCATGCATTTATATCATAGATATGATTTCATCTTACCTGGCAATTAGAGATGTTGTAACGAGTATGCCATCGGATGACTTAATAGGTCAAGCATTCATCACAAGGGGCTCCCGACTTCATCAAGACATCTCACGTCTTTAGTTTGGAGAGTACAGGAATTGTTGCAAACTGATGTATGTATAACTTTTTGATTGCTGATCAACACCATCTATATTGACTGCTACCCTTATCACTTGCCTTACCTACTTTGATATATGACTCTACATGTTGAACTACACCTAGCACATAAAGTCCCTGCTCAGGTGCTTTGAGGTTGACTAATTCAAAATATATAATCGGTACCAAAAATCTGAGATAAACATTAAATGAGCAAATTTCTTCTCCGCAGTTTGATACCTCATTCAACAAAATCGAATGGATAATTTTAAAGTTATGTCGATTTCAATGACCGTGCATGCAACAGAAAAGTGGCACTAGGTATAGGAATCATTGATTTGTGTGTGATAACTGTGTGCTATCTGAACGTGACAGATAAATGGGTCTTTAGTGATAACCGCAATGTGCGGGACAAAGGGTGTATCTGGCTGTGAAGAATACAAGTCTTAGCTGATAAGCTGTGAGTTTTTCAGTGCGTAAATCCATAGACCGGTAAAACATTGATTTTTACCGTCTATGGTAAATCACACACAAATCAATGATTTCCTATACCTAGTGCCACTTTTCTGTTGCATGCGCGGTCATTGAAATCGACATAACTTTAAAAGTATCCATTCGATTTTGTTGAATGAGGTATCAAACTGCGGAGAAGAAATTTGCTCATTTACTGTATATCTCAGATTTTTGGTACCGATCATATATTTTGAATTAGCCAACCTCAAAGCACCTGAGCAGGGACTTTATGTGCTAGGTGTAGATCATCTAAATGACTAAATTCCTACTTGTCAAGTGTGATTTTGTATTAACTCATTATTCATAAACTTTCAATAGCGAAAGAAATAACAGAATAACTAGACACAACCATGTCATCCATTCAGATGCGTTGACCGTTTCAACGATTGAATTCTTATTTGTCATAGTTTCTACAACCGCCTATTGTGTATAAAACTGAACTGGAAGGGAATGTGAAGATGACCAACTAACTGGATTCTGACCAACACTCAGCACTTCAATTTAAACCTATTTATTATAGTGCAGTTCCAATAAATGGATCTCTGGTGAGACAGCTACGCATCCTCATTTTCATCTCGGTCTTTTTCATAAACTTTCAATAGTGATTTTGTATTAACGCCATCCTATTCATAAACTTTCAAGTGTGATTTTGTTAACGGTCCTTTTCATAAACTTTCAAGTGTGATTTTGTATTGACACGGTCCTATTCATAAACTTTCAAGTGTGATTTTGTATAAACACGGTCCTATTCATAAACTTTCAAGTGTGATTGTGTATTAACGCGGTCCTATTCATAAACTTTCAAGTGTGATTGTGTATTAACGCGGTCCTATTCATAAACTTTCAAGTGTGATTGTGTATTAACGCAGTCCTATTCATAACTTTCAAGGGTGATTTTGTATAAATGTGGTCCTAATCATGGCTATTCTTAATGGCTTTGGTTTCATTCTGAAAATGCTCCTCATCTTATTGGTTGTCAGCTTTGGCATCAACATAGCGGTGCATAGACCAGGAGCTGCTGCTGAAATTGTGGTGCAACCTCTGTGGGATGTTTATAGTAACAATTCGCAACCCCCTTGTATTGTTGAAAACAGAAATACTAGCAATGGGGTGGTGTTCATCCAAGGAAGTGTGGGTCACGTCTGCAGTGTCCAAGTCAATGCATCGTTGGGATCTTTTATTGTTATAGAATTACCAGAAAACATTTCAAAAGAACCGGTTTCTTTTTACGTCAAACGCGAAGGTAATCTTGTACATTGTTCAAGCAGGTATGTGAGTTTCAATTTGCAAACTGGACCGTGCCATTCCATTTTCTCTGAGGTAAGTCTCCACATAAATCTGCAGAGTAATGTCAGCCTATTAATCTATGCGATAGCAGTATCAGAATTGCTACCGAGATGTCCAGAAATGTATTATGACATCAATTCTAGTTCAAATACAAATCAGACATCAGTTTGCCAGAATGTAAATGGGTATGATGACAACATCACTTGTGAATTATCGTATGATTTTATTTGTTATCTAGAATTTCCATCCCATTGTAATGCTACTCTCGGTAACAGAGAGGTAGCTTTTCAATGTTCAAATGATGACCTGATTTCCAAACATAAAGCAATGATAATTTACCCCATTCATACATCCGTCATAGACCTACGCTATAATAACATTGTGAAACTTGAAGTCGATTCACTTCAAGGTATGGATGATTTACAATCACTATACAAACTTGTTCTTCGTGGTAATAATTTGATGCAACTAGATGTAGGAGTATTTCTTAGGTTAGGAGCACTCACTTTCCTAGCTCTTGAAGGTAATAAGTTAACTACTCTACCAGCTAAGGTCTTCTGGGGTCTACAAAACTTGGATGTACTATACTTATCAAGTAATGAATTGGCCATATTATATCCCAGTATATTTGAGGATTTGAAAATGTTGACAAGTATTTACCTTAATGGAAATAAGCTGGTAACTCTCCCAGATGGGTTGTTTTGGGGACTTGAAAATCTGGATTATCTGAAACTTGATTACAACAAGTTGAGTAGCTTCAATGGAAATGAATTTAAAGGGTTGCAAACTTTGGCCTATCTATATCTTGAAGCCAATGAGTTGGTAATACTACCTGCTGGGTTGTTTAGGGACCTCCATAATTTGATGGTCCTATATTTGAATGGTAACCTATTGGTAATACTCCCTGTTGGGTTGTTTACGGACCTCCATAATTTGAGGATGCTATATTTGGATGGTAATCTATTAGTAAACTTAAATGCAGATGTATTTGAAGGGGTAGGACGTTTGACTAGGTTGAGACTTCACGACAATAAATTGACAACACTCCCTGCTGGATTGTTTGTAGACCTGGGAGGCTTGATTGAAAATGAGTTTCAGGGGTTTGAAATGTTGACTTATCTACATCTTAATGATAATGCATTGGTGTCACTTCCAGATGGGTTTTTAAAAAACCTGGTAAACTTATTCTTTTTAAACCTACAGTCAAACCAGTTAGCAACATTAAATTCCAGCTTATTCCATGGTTTGATACAATTGACCGATTTAAATCTTGGTAGAAATGCACTGGTTACACTCCCTGTTGGGTTGTTTAAAGACCTAGAAAACTTGAAGTACCTTACTCTATATGCAAACCAGTTGGTCACTTTGCATCCATTAACTGATATGAGAAACATATACATGAATCAGACCAATGTGATTCAGTCATCGGATAGTCTAATTCATGGATTTACCGGTTTGATATTGGTGCAGTTGGATCGTAATCAACTGGATAGATTACCTGCAAACATATTTAAAGAGTCATTCAATCTGGAATATGTATTTCTACAAAAGAATAGGCTAACATACCTGGCATCTGATATATTTAAGGATACAGTCAATATTTATGTTATTGATTTGTCTGATAATTTGCTAACCAAATGCCCAAATATCAAACATTTGGTCTTTATAGGTGTACTTAATCTGAGAGGTAATACATTGACTTACATAAGGCCTGATACATTGTCAGCACTCTCTAGAAACATAGAGTTTGTTATTGCAAGTCAACATGAGATTTGTGATTGTTATGTGCCTGCTGGTGTTAAGTGCAGCGCACAGGATAACAGATCTCCATATCTCACATGTGATAGGCTATTAACAGATAGGACATTGGTGGTATTGATGTGGCTAATTGGTTTAAATGCACTCGGTGGAAATATATTTGTGTTGGTTTGGAAAAAGAAAAACACCAAAAAGTATTCTGTACAAGATTTACTACTGAGCAATCTGGCCATATCTGATTCACTCATGGGATTATATATGATAATCATTGCAAGTGCTGATATCTATTTTGGAGATTATTTCCCAATGCAATCTGAAACCTGGAGATCTGGCATTACTTGCAGAATATCTGGAGCCATAGCAATAACTTCCAGCCAGGGATCTGTATTCTTTGTTATGTTATTAAGCCTTGATAGGTTTATCAATATAAAGTTTCCATACTCTAATAGAAAATTGCGTAAAACATCAACAATTGTTACAGCTGTGTTGATATGGATTGTTTCTCTTGTATTAGGTATTGTCCCATCCATTTTAGCTGGAATAAGCTTCAAGTTTTATGATAACTCACATGTGTGTATTGGTCTACCCTTGGCGTTAACAAAAACTTATTCCTACGAACAAGGGTTCTATGATTTGTATTTGTATGATATCTGGCAAGTTGTAAGTTTTGATATATTTTCCACTAAATTTAAAGGCCTTGAGAATGGCCTGTATTATTCGACAGTTCTTTTTCTTGGCATTAACTGTATATGTTACCTGGTAATGCTTGTTTGCTATATAGAGATATATAGGACTGTCAGAAAGTCATCAACAGAGTCTGGACGAACCCAAGATATGGAAGAACAAATCAGACTAATTTCTAAGATTACAGCCATAGTGGCAACAGACTTTATTTGTTGGTCCCCTATTATATGTTTGGGAATTTTAGTTCAAACTAGGGTCATTATATTGCCCCCTTCAGTGTATGCATGGTTAGTGACCTTTGTTTTACCAATTAATTCAGCAATCAATCCATACCTGTATACAATCTCAGATGTAGTATCTAATCATCGTAAGAAACAAGCAGAAAAGAAAATGCAGCAAACTCCACAGGTAATTGCCCTTCATCAAATGTGATTTAGGGAATAAATCATGTTTCAGCATGTGTATCACCAATCTACAAAGGTGTTCACTTTGTCTGCTTGGTTTATTTCATGAGGGCAATGCCCGAGTGAAATAAATTTGACAGTAAACTTTAAAATTAAGTTAATAAATATAACATAAATATAAAATGTAAAATGTAAAAGTTTACCCATCATCATGTATAACATTAAGCTTATGTAAATATGCAAATTTTATTTATGACATTGTATAAAATTGTGTAAAGTAATTTGTACGGCGTAACAAAGAGTTTATTTCTTGTAGGCTTTGCGCTTTTTGTTTTTGAGCAATTCTAACTCATTTCGATTTGATTTTAAGATCCTCAGACCAAAAATGTCTAAATTATTTTATTTTAAACCAAAGCAAGATGGTGCAACATTTTTAAATATGTTATCAAATTGGTTTGTAGTGGTCTATATGATTTGATCATTATCGTAAAAACACCATCATTTGCAGGTGAATTCACTGTTTATACAGGGTGACCCAATAAAAATAAGACAGAACACTGGCATTTAGCACAACTGCACGCTATGATTTCACATTTGAAAAGCCCCCCCCCCCCCCCCCCCGACAAAGCAATCACTGTGTGTTCTTATAATTCCATCATAAACAACAACAAAATAACACCTGTGTTCCTTAACAAAATAATAAATCATTGTAAAAGGATTAGTTTTGATGTCTCACTTTGATGTCTCACTTGTGTTCAATCTTGAAAACCACTCAACCAAAATAAATATTTTTTTCAGGGTAGATGCTCTATTACCCATTTTTTATAATAAAATAAAAAACACAGATATCAAATTATGGGAAGTGGAAAAATATCACTTTCATTTTGGGTAAACTTTTTATTGGGTCACCCTGTATAGATGACTTGATGCTGATTTTATACTAAAATAACAACTTCAATATGAAAAATATGTTTAAAATTAAAATGAATAAAACACATCTATAATTGGCAATACAAATAACAAATATTTTGATATATTTAGATGTTTTTATGCTCTTGTAACATTTTGCCAAGAACTGTTGACTATCATCTTCTTTTGTTCTAACAAATGAACTAAATATACCAACAATTTTATTGCTTGAATAGGCCAAATATTACAGGACATTCACCCTTAAATGCCTAATAAAAGCATCCAAACCGATATTGCTAAGATTGTTTGCATATACCTAGTTATGATGCACTATTTTGAGCAAAAGTCACCAAAATCAATGTTCCTGACCATGTGAAATCATACAATATTTAATCAAAAAGATATGATTTTGGTCAATTTTTCAATTAACCTCATACATTTTTGGTGAGCTAATTAATATTATTTACATAATAATATGTTTTTTATTACGCTCTTCCTTGCGAAATTGAGCACTCTATTCAATACCTATTGGCATAATGTCGATACATGGTATAATAATATGGTTGTGATATTTTCCTGGAAGCTGCAAGTGTGGTCGGTCCATTGATATTCTACTTGTATGAACCAATACAGCGACTAACAGTGGGCATTTAATTCCCTGTGAACAATTTCTGTGTTTGTAGATTAGGGTGAATAATTCAAAATGCTATAAAACACTATTAAATTATAGATGATAGATTAATGTTTGTAAATATGTAGGCCTAAATATTATAAACAATCAATTGGTGTTTTTGTGTACTACTTGACAAATGAAATAGTCCATAGCCATGTTCAGATGGTTGGTGTTTTTGTGTTCTACTTGACAAATGAGATGGTCCATAGCCATGTTCAAATGAGAGCAAGTGGTTGGAGTAAATTTAGGTCCAACAGCAATTAAAATTCCAAAAATATTTTCTCTACTCCTAACAGTTGTTTAAACAAATTTAATGTGACCTTACTCTTATTAAGTTAACACGACCGCAACACGACTTTCACATGGGCCTAGGATTAAGATCCAGAAGTTTACGGTTATGTTTTTTGGCAGAAACTGCACGATCTGATTCTTAACACAACTTATCGCTGCTCCGACCTTAACACAACCCAAATTTCCATCGTCTGAACGTAGATTGAGTAATTCAATTTATTAAGGTGAATTGTTCACATTTTTATTTTGTTCAAAATACTATTATAACATTAAACACTATTAAACTATATAGATAAATAAATGATTGTAAATGTATACATATTATAAACAATCAGGTTTTTGTATCACTTAACAAATTAGGTCGTCCATGTAATTCAATAATAATACTTGTCTGGATGTACATGTATGTGAATTGGTGATGTAAGTAAACCTAGGACATTTGTGATGCGATCTGTGAAAACCCGCCACATGGTGGCATTTTTCATATTGGAGATATTTATATCATAAGAAAGCTAAAACTGTACTGATTACAGAACTGTTTTGATCATTTTTCTGCGATCACTACAAAAAGAGTTATGAGTGAATGATGATTGTGATGTCATAAAAAGCTACAAAACAAGAAATCATGAAAACAGGCCAAAAAAGATACATAATTCAATAGAATAACATTATAAGGTTAATTATAAAAGTGACTTAAGTAAGTTTTTGAAGGTGAAATTTCATGAAAGATGATGACACAAAGTATTGGCATTCAATTTTCTTTAAAACAAATTATTATTATTATTTTTTTTTTTAAATAATAAAAAAAAAAAATCATTTTTACCCATAATCCCTAGTTCACATTTTGCGACATCCGACGGGTTTTCACAGATCGCATCACATTTTAGATAATTAGTAAATTATGTAAATGCGTATGTTATACAGTGTGAGTGAGTCAAAAAGAAGTTGCCAGAAATTAATATTCTTTTGCCAAAAAGACCAAAAAGAATTTGACGAACCAATGGTACACACATTCAAAGAGCATATCTTTCTGCTCATATGAAAACAATTACCACTGAAATTGATCCTTGCTATCAAGAGTTTTACCCCTAACCTTCCTGGAACCTACAATTCACTACGAGAAAAAACAATGTCCACGCACATGCTACAGCATTCGGATTTGATGACGTCATCAACCAAGCTGATATGTGTGTACGAAATCGCTGCCTGGACAAGCGTTGGCAGGTTTGCCGAGTGGTTAAAGACGTGGCGCGGTGTTCTAAGGGTCCGGGGATCGAGTCCTGCGGATTTTGCGGCGATTATTTGGGTAACAAATTCATGCCTGACTCTCGTTAAGACACGCAACCTGATTGGACGAGCAATAGGCATGCAATATTTTATAGCCAATCAAAAAAAATTGGCAGGAAACCAAGGCCACAGCTACTAACCACTCAGGGTTGACCTTGCTGATTAGGACTGAGGCAGGGCACTTTAGCAGCCATGCCCCCCCCCCCCCCCCCCCCCCCTCCCCCCTGAAAAAATCACCTGAAAAAAACAGAAATATAATCCTGCGAGCTTCAAACACACAGTAGAATGGTATACATAAAATTAATAATCCTGATCAACTTCTTTTTTACTAATTGTAAGATAGGCTTTTACGACGGGTATTCATAATATAAGATAAAAGTTTAACGGGTTCGCCGTCGGACAAGTTTTTCTTTGTTACTCACACTATAAAACATTCAATTCGCAAATTAGGTCGTCCGTGTAATTCGATGATAATACTTGTCTGGATTGGATGTAGGTAAATGTGTGAAGTTTTTATTTAATTGTTCAAAATATGATAAGTCAAATTATAGTTCATAGATACATTTTATGTAGATGTATGGTATATTGTCAGTTATGGTATTTTGTAAGAATTCACAAATTAAAGGGGCATTGAGAGATTGCCAAGAAAATGAAATTCTGGAAAAGGAATTGTTTCAATAGATAAGGTATGTAGAAACCCTGATGTGTATTGACTTATGGGAAAGGGTTGAACAATGGCGCTAGATTGAAATTTGGTTGAAGCACGTTATGTGGTGAGGGATGTTGATAATTTTGATGTGATCTACATCGAAATTTCCAAATCGTGATATTTTACATGATGGACTGCGAATTAAGGTAAACGGTTTCAGATGGTAGTTAGTATGCCGAAGTATTACGTAGGTGCAAAAAGATGATTTCCTGACAAATTGAGGGCGCACTCCCATACGTATCTCTCAGTGCCCCTTTAGTGTCTGTGTAATTCAATAATATGCCTAGAACAGGTATATGTATGGATGTAGTGTTAAATTGTTAATTGTTCAAATACTATGATAAAGTTAAAGATAAAATACAAATGAATGTATACATATCATATAAATAGTCCATAATGTTTGTTGTAGAGACTATCATAAGGAATATAAACTGATAACTAACTTAGCCTTTCATTGAAACATCTGCTATTTTTATTCCATTAAAAGCCTATATTTACTGAAAAAATATTGAATAAATATAGGCTTAAACTTTAAATTAGACTTGAATACTGAAAATATGTGACGCGATCAAGAGGAATGAGTCGGATGTCGACCCTGGTCGAAAATGAGTTTTAAGTTTTAAAGAAGACACCTAGAGCTTTCAGAAACTGAAAACCCCATGTCGATACGACGTTTTGTTCCAAAGTTATGTCAAATTGTATACATGAATTTCCATCAAAACTTATGTAAGCCGCCATTTTGAATTGGCCATATCTCAATTCGGGATTCCCCGACATCCGACTCATTCCTCTTGATCGCGTCACATATGAACATTACCTTCCTAATGTGTCAATTTACTTTGGGGAAAACATTGTCTACCTTATTTTCCCCAATAAAAGCCAACGCTCTGCAAAGTAAATTTCATATATTCAACAATCTTCAACAAATCAATTAACCCTAGTTAGTTCTATATTGGCTACCAGGCTTCTCGTTAGATACAAATATTATGGGGTCCACTGGACCTCATATTCTACCAATTCTCAAAATTATGGGGTCCGAGAAGAAATTATGGGGTCTAAGTCAAAAATCCCTGATGAGCCTGGTTCATCAACACCCGTCATGACTTTCAAATGTTACCTGTAATTAACCTATTCCTATCAATCAATACTTTGATTCGGATTGTCACGAAAACTGATACTTGTAAGCTTACACGTGCAAAATTATCTTGACACACGATTAAAAATTATTGCGTCCAGCTGGATGCAATAAAGAGTCCAGTTTAAAATGTACTGCGTTTTTAGCAAAAATATTGCGTCCCCAGACGCGAAAACGCAATGTAACGAGAAGCCTGTTGGCTACCATATCTTTAAGATGAAAAAGATGTGTGATTGTAGATGGTGCGCTAATTCTGATGCAATGTCAGATGGGCGAGGACACGGCAAGGAACTTGGAATCCATTGATTTTTGATTTCTAATAGACGCAGCATCTCTTTGGCATTTGTTTGGAAAAATATGGTATTCTACCATTGGTATCAGGAAATAATAAGAGATACATGCATGATTATTTCATAAGGTTGTATCCAATGAATACTTTGAATCAGATGTTTATTGGTACTAAAAATTCACAATTAATTAGATTAATTTTAAAAGGATTTAATCAGATTGTAGACCTTGTTATAAAAAATATGTTACATTTATTATGTAATTGAATAGTTCTTCAATACTATGTATTGTTCGATGTGGAAAAATAAAAAATAGATGCACACACAATACAAATTCATGAAACCGTAATTGCTGTTCACACCAATGAAAATATTATATCCTGTATTATCCCTATTAAGCGCCCAGGGCCGATAGCAACATCCTTTTAGATGGGCCTTTACTAGTTACACATTTCCTTAATTTATTTGCAAAGACTGCAGAATTAAAAACAATAATTTGGTCATATTTAAGCTCTATACACCAAAATGTATATCCATAGGACATCCTAGTTTTCAAACATTATAATAACTATAGTTTGATCAGCTCTAAATTGGCAAAGCCTCCTTACAGCAGCAACTGAATACAGGACACAGATGCATGTGAAGGCAGCACGTGGCACTGTGTATCATATGCTTGACGCGTGCGGCCAATAATGTGTGCGCATAATAATAACGTGTGCGCATAATCGCGCGTGTATGCTTGTATTGCTTTTGCACGTGGAAAGATAAAAAACGAATATTTCTCGCCAATTTGGAACTGATTAAACTATAGATTCAAATGGATAAAATGAGATCAACATTAATGAGAAAATAGTCCTCAGTATAGTATTTTTCAGAACTAAATCTAATCATATCTTACAATTTTTTAATTGTTAAGCTAGTACAGCCTTAATTTTATAGTAGTTTGTTAATTAGTCCATATTTTCAAAGTTAGTTGTAAATTTAGGGGTGGGCTGTTATTAGGTCATATGCCCTTATTAGGGATAATACAATGTCTTGTTTGTATTTCTGCTGTCATCTGGGATTGGGGAACTTTGAACTTTGATGAATGTTTACTTAATTTTAGCTATAATTTTTAGAAAATTAAAATGAGATGCTTTATAATAAGATGTTTTTTTTCTCCGAAAGCATTTTGAAGAATTTCTGTAGAAATCAATCCCATAAATTAACCATGATTATTTAATTATTGTTTAGGGGTAGGTAATTCAATTTTATATATGCCTTTAAAAATAATTATTACAAATCCTAATTCCTTTGTCATAAACAAAAACAAAATCTAGATGCTAAATTAGTTTGTACTTAATTGTGCAATTTACTGTTTAGTTGCATAAAACATTGAAAACAAAAAGGCAGAATATGGTAATTTGGATGGTTTAAAGAAGTTTGGTTAAACCAGTTTGACCACTTTTCTATACTTTCACTATGGATCTCTCTGATCACATCTCTCTACAGCAGGGCTTGGCAGCAAGAATTTCAGTTTCAGTTTTATTTACCATCAATACATATACAATAATGTTAAGTACATACATTGGTGTGCTGACCAAAATCAGAGCAGATCTCGCAAATATATTTGGCCACTCTTAATAAATCATTTAAAGGTAACAAATTGGGATTCTGAATTGTGAATTATTCTTTTAGTTTGTCCAAAAATAGCAAATTTATTACACATTTTTTGTAAATTTTTGGGACCATTTCGAAGGGGAATAAAGCCTGATCTACCGACCCAACTGTAAAGATCTGTTCGGGTGTGTGTGGGGGGGGGGGGGGGGGGGGGTTATTGCCTAACAACCATTTATAAAGTTTTAGAATTGAGAACACCAACTTCGGAGTCTCCAGTAGCTATGGAAACCCATTTGTACTGTGCTGACTGACATACCGGTAACACTTTTTGTTTAAGTATTGTTCAAAATGCATTTCACTGCCTGTAGTTGACTCACTAAAAACAAGACTTGTGATCAATTTGTCACCCTCATATAAGCTATGCTCCATTATATCACACAATATATCTTATTTGTTGAAAATTATATCACACACTATAGAGGCTCAGCACGTATTCGTCAATTAGCTTTACAGAAAGAAATCAACCATGCATCATACACCGGAATCATGGCATACTACAGTCCATTCAGTTTATTCTTGGAATTATTAAATATTAACTACTATTGGCGTATGCACGATTCTAGCAGAATCTATGTGTATGACCATTTATTCTTAGAATTGATACAAGATTTTGAGAGTGGTGTAAATTCACATTAATGAAATGGGATTTTTATAGCTTCTTATAGTTTTGGTGAATTAGGTTCAATAGTCCTCTATTCTTTTTATAAACGATGTCATATGCAGGGTCTCTATATTTATTTTTGAATACCAATGTTTAGAGCCTGCACCTATAGCAATGCATTATTTATGGGTTGTTTTAGCAGTTATGGCAATGTTGGACTTGTAACTCAGTATCTGACTCTCTGATATAGGAATTCTTTGGGAAACTTCTAAATGCAATATATTCCCATAGAAATCATGCTAGACACCGCAAGTCCAATATGGTATATGAAGCGTGACAACACCGTTTGAGCAAAAATTGTATCTAGACTAGTTTTCAGAATTACAGAATATCACATCGCACAGCTTTTAGAATGTACCATAAGTGTACTTTTGTAGATTAAACCAATACTTTGTAGTTCACTGTATGTGGGGGTAACTCTTTTATAAGTTATTCATTCACTCTCAGTAGTTTCAAACCAATCAGAAAGCAGGACGCTTAAATATGGGGAGTGCATTGAAAGTTATCTAATTGCACTCCATGTTCGCGTACCACACACTTTGTTCAGGCAGCACAGGTTCGCCAAATTTTATTGTAGGTGTTCGCTTGCTTGTTTACATGTTTTGTTTGTATTCATTGTTAAAAGAGATTAAAAGTATGAACAAAATTGTGAATTTTGATTTGTATAGTGTGTCGTTTATGAATTAGGTCAATATTCACGCCTATGTTTGTTTCTTGACAAATCAGACAAATCAATGCACTTGTGCAAATGTTGATATGTTCACAATAACACTCCCTCTGCAGGGTCGTGCCATTATTCAAACATCGTTATTTATTGACCTATAATCGTTAAAGTGATGGGGCGGTATAGTATTGTAAAGGAATTCCAAAGTGAATACACAACACAACATATTGGTAAATGATTCAACTTTAAACAAAACACCTTGTTACATGAATTAACCCCTGAACCTTAAAGGGAACATTTTTACAACAATAACCGATAATATGAATTCCTTGATACATTCTACCAAGTTGAACACCAAATGAACCTTTGCACAAAATCCATCTATCATTGTTTTCAATGGTTGACACCTTAAACATTAGCACACATGGTCACCGCATGGTCACCTCACCGAATACTATGCCACAATAACTAAGTTTTTCACCTAAGTCTGCCATAATTCCCCAGCATCATTAATTGAACCAGGGTCACTGTATTGGAGGCTCGGTATCATGAATGCTATGCCACATGAGAGTCATACTACAAAAAACTAAGTTTGCCATAATTCCCCAGCATTATCAATTGAACCAGGGTCACCGCATGAGAGGCTCAGCCTTGTGAATGCTATGCTACAAAAAAACTATGTTTTTCGCCTAAGTCTGCGATAATTGCCCAATGAGACCGAAGGGCTGTGCCATAAGCACAGAGTTGCTGTATAAATTTAAGTTACTCAATGCCTAAAGGGATTCTCATAGCAAATGATATTCTCCAGATTGTTGTTTGGTCAAGCATTTCGATTGGTCATCAGAGTCACAAACTCTACTGACTTTCTGGAATACTAAATCGTTTCAGCTTGCTGAACTGAAATTGATTTGAACTGGTATCAAATTATCTTAGCTCACCAAAATTAATTTAGCTGACTGAAATTGATTGAATGGTCATTCTGTAACACAAGTGCCAAGTTCAAGCAAGCCAAAATTAGTGCTAATTTCCTCTTGTTGAAATTCAGAAAGTCTTATATTGATTGCAATCAACAGGGCAGCTAGAAATTCATACCAAGACACTCAGTTTGTGTGTCTGTGTTATTTAGTCAACAAGATGTAACATTTTTAAAATTCAATTTGTCAATTTTTGGCAAAATCATAACTTGTTTGCAATCAACTGGGCAGCTTTAATTGTATTTACCTGGAAAATACATTTTGTTTTTCTGTTGATAAATGTACAAATATATGACCTTTTTCGGAAATTTCAATTTCTGATTACTATGACAATGGGACTGATGCTTATACTGGTCAACAATTCTGCAGTCAAAAGAAACAGATTATAATAGCCAAGGACACCTGGCTAACAGACTTTACTGAATAAAAGTGTCTATGGGATCAGGGAGAGCGTTTACATATAAATAGCCTATGCAATTTCTCAACCCCAACTCCCAAGGGTGATTTTATGAATTAAACTATCAAGGGAAAAGAAATAGGCCAAAATAGATGTGCCGTCACCCCCAATCAAACTTGGGTTCTCTGCATGGAAATCCTTGTCAATGTGTGAGGTTACCCTAGGAGAGTTTTTCCAGCACATGCATAGCCTTCTGTGCTCCGCGCATTGAGATAGACTGGGAAAATAAGGTCTTCTGTATAGCATGAAATGTTCACATTCATCAAAATTTCGCGAGTGTAGTTCACTCGCAACATTTTCATGCACACGAATGTTTTGCTTTTTAAAGGCCTGTAATGACTTCTCACCAACACATTCGCGAAATTGTCATGCCGCGAAAATGGCCGAAGTCGGTGATTCACGAAATTTTAATGCCGCGAACATTTCATGCTTTACAGTATAGGGTTGCAAATCGTAATTTGTAATACTTTGTAGCATTTGGATTATCAGCTCAACCCTCCATGTTGTAACTGCAAATTGTGTATCGCACTGATTCAGCTGGTGTATTGCATGCATATTTGGTGTTATAGTTGATTGTTTTGCTATTGTGATCCATTTAGATGTAATATATACAAGTTTGTTTCTAGTTGGCTTCATACATTTCAATTCAAAATTGTACTGGTAATTCAGTAAAATCTCTTAATTTGTTTCAAAACATCAGAATATGATTCAACAAAGTATCATAGCCATCAAAGCTTTCTTTTTTTCAGTTTCCTTATCTAAAGTTTACTAAACAACAATTTCCTTTCATTCAGATGTCAATTATTATTTGATTTCGATTTGTAAACATATAAAAACATCCAAAAATGCATTATAATTTTTACAACTCCTACTGGTAACAAACATGTTATTTTTATTGTTGGCCATAAGAGTGACATTTAACAAACTTTACCTATTGTATTTTAACCTCTTCTCAGATGAACACTGTATAAAGCTGGTACAGCTAGGCATCGTGGGACCACTTCTCAAACTTTTACGTAAAGATGACAACACTGGAGGCGAAGAGGATAATGTGGAAATGAGGCTGGGTCATGCCGTACTGAGTGCACTAAGGAATCTAGCCATTTCAAGTGAGTACTATTTAAAGGTGTATGTTCTGATCACCTTTTTTTTTGGCTGTGATATTTTTTTTCACATCCAAGATATTTTGATATCAGAAGAATCCTCATATTTTTGTCATTATGTCTGTAAAATCTTAGGGGCCAGGCATGATCCATTTAGAAAGTATAGGCTAAAATGTGGTGAATTACTGCCAAAGGTGGTTAACCACCAGCCAGTTTGTGTACTTCTCAATGGGCATATTTCTGGTGACCGTGTGCTTCTAAAATAAGAACCATTGGATTTATGCAATTCAAACTTTGGAATGCTATAATTTTAAGGATGACCTTTCATGTAAAATAGAAAACATCAAGTTGAAAATAGGGCTAGCAATTAGAACATCTACCTTTAAGAGTTAAATAACTTCTAATTCAGATATAGAGCAAACCCTTGAAAACCATGAAGCAAATAACATTGTGCGGATTCAAACCAGGGACCTATGGCGTAATATGCCAACACCTTAACCACCTGACCATGAAAGCTCTACAGAAATAGATGTACCAGTGTATCTACACTTCAATGACCATCCAATTATAATGATCCATGATATCAGCCTATGCGTGGAAACAGAAATTACCCTCAAAATATATACATGTTGTCTTTTGTTAATCAGTGTAACAGTGCTACAAAACCTTTTCATACTGAAAGAAATATATCAACATGAAATGTATTGTTTACCTTTATTACACATTTTCCATTTTTCAACAGGAGTGAACAAGCCGCTGTTATTACAACAAGACACCCTACCCACCATACTGCCTCTAATTCATATGGACATGCATCCTGTACAATTCAAACTACTGGGGACCATTAGGATGCTGGTGGATGGACAGGGTAAGTTGGAGTATACTTGAACTCTTTATATACTACAATTGGCGGCTCCAAATTGGCAAACCTCCTAACAGTAGTGAAGCAATGGTAGGCATGAATGTATGCCACAATCGTGCAGGTATAGATTACTTTTGTGAGCGTATAGATGAAAAATGCATATTTCTTGTCAATTTGGAACTGCATAAACTATTATAGTTGGTCCTATGATACTGTGTGTATAACCTGTTGAATCAAAGTAGAGAATGTCAGTGTATAACTATTGTCAATGGTGCGCTTCTCCCCTCCCCCATCCTTGTGCCAAACAAAAGCCTATGGAAACGATATATTCAGGATTTTTTTTTTTATTCTTCCATTCTTTATATGTTCCCAATTGATGAGAAATATATGCGGTTTCTATATATATCTTCATAGGCAAAAGTAATCCAAGAGTATGCCGGCAAGTGTGGCTTAGGTACACACTCCCCGGAGCATGTGTAATGCATATGTGACGTGTTCTACCAAAACCAGACGGAATTGGGCAGAGCTCCAAACTGAGAAATAGCCCAAAACATAATTGAGGGTGATTTTGGGGGGAATTTGAGTTTTTGGTAAATAATTAATCTTCAGAGTGTTTATAACAATATTGTGAAAGATTCAGATTAAAAAATCATCCTAAATGTATGTTTCAGTGATTTAAAAAAGCCTAGTTCTAGTAAAAAGCCTAGTTCTAGTAACTTTAAAGGGCGATATCTCAGTTTGGAGTTTTCATAAAGACCGTAAAAGACGAACTTGAAAAGGATGTAACTCCGCTTTAGGAAGTCTGATTAAAAGAAGAGAGGTACCACTGTAAAGCTGAAGATCTCTACTTTAATAATCAATTACTAACCCAATTTTGATATCTTGCCCATTTGTGTCTGGTTTCGGTAGAACACGTCACATATGATGCCCAGTGACTCATTTGTGTTCATGCGTGCCAATGCTCCTCCGTATCTGAAAGGAGGTTTGCAAATTTGGAGCCGATTAAAGTATAGACTGTTGGTTAGGGGTGACGTCAAAACTCAACCGCCGGCTGACCGCAATGCATTGTTTAGAACAATAGAAACCTGTTCCAACCGCACAGAACCGGGCGGAACAGGCGGTCAACCAGCGGTTGAGTTTTGAAGTCATCCCTTACACGTTAGTAAGGGTTTTGGACAGCAGCAATTAGATTTTAGGTGGAACTGGGTCATAAATTAAAATTCATATTGGATACAACCCTATCTATAATACCTCACAAATCACACTATGTCATTACCCATTAAAAATCCACAGTGCAATATATGTTATAAATTGATTTGCCATTTTTTCTTCAGCGGAGACTGCTGTTCAGCTTGGGGATAACACATCATTCATTCTGCGTGTGGTGGAATTGTGTGAATGCCAGATTCATGCTGGGGTAGCCGGTGAGGCTAACAGGTAAGGTGTACAAATCTAAGGAGTTAAAATTAAAGTTGAGTTAAAATTGATGAGGCACCATATGCCTGTTCGCCATTACTTTTTTCTGTATGTATTCCAGGCATTCAGCCTTATTGATGTGCATGCGTCTACTGGTTCCCCCAACCCCTTTGATCCAATGCTTACATTATCATACAAGAAAAATCTCAGCATTTATGTCTATAGTTGGAATATGCACTGATGTCAAAGCACATAAAGAGATGAATAGAAGATGCTGGACAAAAGATAGAAAGGAATGCATTTACAGACTTAGTGAAGAGCAACATAATTGCAAAAGTTCATCTCAACTCAACCGATATTTCTTTTGTGTGTTTGTTTGCAGATTGCTTGCAGCACTAGTCAAACATTCTGCTTCTCCAAGCGTGATGCAAACTATAGTATCCTGCGGAGGAATTAAACCACTCATTTCCATGGCAACCTGTGAACATACCCTGATGCAGAATGAGGCGTTGGTGGCGTTGACTCTCATAGCTTCGACATGCTTAGGTTAGTTATGGAGATACTGATAACTATCGTAATGCCCGACAAATTTATGCTTCTCATTCAGAAAATGACATAAATCTGAAATTATAATATTAGGCTATATTTAACAAATCATTCGTCTCAAAGCTCCCGCGCGCGTTAGTTAATTGATGCCCATTAGAAGAAGAAAAATCTGGTTTTTTTCCCCTTTTTTTCTTTTGAAAAAAAAGAAATCCCAAAATGTCACAGATTTTTTAAGATTTTCATTGATCACATCATTTTAAATACAAAAGGTCACTTTTACAAGAATTTGAATATTTTATATTAAAAAAAGAAAAGAAAAAAACACTTAAAAAACCCGCATTCCGCATTAGGTTTTGAAAAAAAATGAAGAGCTTTGAGACAAAAGATTTTTTAATATAGCCTTACCTAAACAAGGGTGACTTTGGGAGACAGGTGTGGACAAAAGCATATCATTTCAATTATTTGAATATGTGTTTGTAGTTTTATGGATGATGAAGGGTAGTCTATGACTTAATTATAAACAAATATGTTAATTTAAGAATATGAAGCAACACTAGTTTTGTCCACAGCCTCTCCATTTCACAGTAGATAGAAGAGATAAAAAGCCTGATCCTCAGAATCTGCCAGTCTGTATTTGCTGTTGTGTAGCTAATTTGTGATGGTGGGTGATCTTTAATTGAATTTCTTGTAATGCATGTGTGATCTTCCTCTCCAGATCACATTCATCATACAGAACTTTTAAAACAAAGATGCTAGGGTAAAGTCGCCAGTTTTCGGTCAGCGCCTATTTTCGGTCACTTCGCCCAAATCGTGTAATAAAAATGACCTTGTCGTTATAAACTGACAGCTAAAAAACGCGCATAGTTGATGCCCGGTATTGCTTTTAAAATGGCGACGACCGATGCAATTACACAATTTTGGCCAAGTGACCAAAAATAGGCGCTGACCAAAAACTGGCGACTTTACCCTATATCAACTTTGGTTCCGGAGTACACAGGCATTTGTGTTGAGCTGGATACAATTGCCTTTGGAGCAGTTGGTCAAATCTAGTCAGCATATTTGAGGATTGACTAATGGGTTTTGAATGTTGCTAGCTTGATCTGACTTTCAATTACATTAATTCCAACGGGTCAATATATGACCTGTCCATTGTAATACTTCTTGTACGTCAAACAATGACCTTTCCAATATATTATTTACTGTAGATCAATCTGTACCAGGTATGCTGGAATGTGGACTGCTGAAAGTGATTAAGACAGTACTACAAGATAACAACATTCCAGATGAGGTGCAATGTAATGTGCTTACACTGGCTGGGTTTCTCACACAATCAGGTATGTCAGCCTGGAGGGAAAAACATCTCTTTTCTACCATGATTATAGTGTGATTAAAAGTTGAACGAACAACACACATGCCTCTCAAAGATGATCGCAGCTAACATGTTCACAATTTATGTTTGTGCACATATTGCGGAATGGATGCAATACACCATTCTAATTTGTTCATTCATTCAATTATAAATCTGATTACAGTGCGGAAGTCGGTCAAGCCCATCATGATATCTAATGTTAAGCTGGAGTTAAACTACCTTTACTTTGAATGAAATCTTATATACTCAATATAAGGCAACAGTGTATATGTTCTGAGGCTCTAAGCATGGAGTCAGCTGATAACAATTTCTCATTCAGGTCAATATTTATCATTAAGTAACACAAACACATGAAGAAGGTGCTAGAATGTAATTTGTTCACTCAAATCTGTGCAGTGACATACGAGCGTATTCTGGTAATCAAAGCTCCATTTAGGCCTAAGTGTCTGGGTACAACTTTGATTGCTATAGGATTACAATAATGGGCGTGATAGTGAGGTGTCATCACTTCAATACACTATAACATCGATGCACAGAGTGAGATAAATGAAGTGTGAAAAAACATCTCTAAAAACCAATAAATGTGTTAATAAGGTATGAAACGTCCAAAACATCAACTATGATTTCAAAAGAAGATGGCTTCTTTCCACATTATTGTCCCATTCTAATAAACTACTCTCATTTTCATGTTATTTTCGGTGTTTTTACAGAAACTTTAACTGCGGCCATGAAGGAGCAAAAGGTCATGGAGGTCATCAAGGACATGTGCAATCATAGCAATGAAGCAATTAGCAGAAAGGCTTCCACCGTCTGCCAACATTTCACGTGAAGCGCCATCGTGTAAAGCGCCCTCGTGTGAAGCGACCTTCACCACCCCCTTGGGTCAGTAGAGGATGAGACGTGATGTTCCAAGCTGTGATCATCCAACTCTAAGGCTTTCGTAGTAAAGTCTACATCGCGGCAGGTCTAATAGACAAAGACATGCACTCCTTGCTGTTGCTCATACAACTTGTGTAATTAACCCACTCTATAAGCGCAAGACTATTGTGAATCCTATCTACGGTTCACACACCTACTGTAATTAATCCGCTCTCAACTGTAAAACTTTTGTGAAGTCAAACTCTCAGCAAGTTATCGCAAACAGAAACATTGCAGCATTTTCATACCCACTTTAACCCATACCCAAATGGTTTCATTCGTGTCCAATATCAGTATTATCATACATTCTAATTCAGATTTAAAATACAGTGACTAGTAGTATGACAATGGAGTCAAAAAAGTTTGGAGAAAATTGTCATCATGTAGAATACCAAAAGCCAATTTCATGTTCACACTTTCCACTCGATAGGCATCTGCAGACGCCATTCCAAAATTTTACAAAATGTTTCAAAAATGCCACAGTTATTGGATTTCATTATCATAATTGGAATCACCATGAGAAATGTATTGAAATAAGTACAAACATGCCTTGTATTTGTTCAGTAATCCTTGAGATAGACCTTGAAAGTTGGACAAGGTTTCTGACAAATCTGTTTTGTATATGGTAAACCAATAGTCGCGTGGAAAGTGTTAAGAATGAGATTAGTAGTGCGGAGAAGCAACAGGGCAGTCTGTGGTTGATCATGAATAATTGGCAATAAGTTGATTTGTCTGGGTTTTTGGTATAAAGCATTTTACTGCTTTCATAACAAGTTGATAATTAACTGCGCTTACTGGAATACGCTCTGACGTCACGTTCATACTTCAGATGAGATTGAAGCCTATCATGTCCATAAATTGGGCTACCAACTAATGGATTTGGCAATACTGTTTGGGCTACCAACTAATGGATTTGGCAATACTGTTTCGAGACTGGACTAGAGTACCAATCAGTCAGTGTACAACTGCCACAAATGACCAATGTCTATCACCATATCACTCTGTTCTTGGCATCGTACTATAACAAGTATCAGTGTACAGAAATGGGACCAGTATAAATCATGATATTGTAAAAAATATATTTGTGAAATTGTAAACAAATAATGCTTGTACAAAATTACCATCTGACGTAGCAGATCATGATGTATGCATAAGAGTATCAAATTGATTCCTGATTTCTTATAACACATTTGCTATCATCAACTCCTATATTCTTGTTATGTACATAGAGGTTAAAACAACAGAGATGTGCAATAAAAACTGCATGTCATAAGTTTTTTAGTTACAAAAGTTTAAAAACAAGTATAAAAATGTAGTGAGTTTAGCTGATCTATTTTGTGTGTGTGTGTAGCAATTGTCATAGTGTTCTCATGGTTTGGAACTTATCACACTGTTGCCTGTTGGTGGATGTTACTTGTTCATAATCAGATAAGTTGACAATTGAGAAACCGGTGTGCAAATTGAAGCTGTTTTTAAAATCAAACATCTGTGTTTAAAAGGGAGACAACCTTCCAAAAACAGATACAATGGTTCAGCATAAAGATCACAGTTGCTATAATGTAACAAATGGATCATAGTCATTGGCACCATAAGTTGTTTCTTTCAAAGAATATGGTTGTTAGGCTACCAGTAATTGATGTGGCACAGGCCATAAGAATACAGGCAAACAATTCAATTGTGTCATGAAATGGCAAACACTGCAAATTATGAGCGTTTACTTTTGGACAAACTAAAAGTAAACTCAAAAGTAAACGCAATACTAAACACTTATGTGAGCCAAACAACTAAGCTGTTTTCCACCCAGCCTCTAATCAATAACTGTCCCATTATATCAAAGATGGGGGAAACATCTGTGATTATATTCACTCACTTGGAGCGTGCTTTGAGGTCAATTGGGTGCAAAATGCAAGAAACGTTTAGTTTTGCGTTTACTTTTACATTTAGTTTTGTGTTTAGAATTGGGTTTACTTTTGAGTTTACTTTTAGTTTGTCCAAAAGTAAACGCTCATAAATTGCAGTGAAATGCATCATGTGTCATGTGTATATGCTATCAACTATTTCGGCCAGTAATTCATTGTGACCTCCCACAAAACCCGGATATAAGAAAAACATTATGATACCAATGGATTTTTTAAGTGAATTATTTACAAAAGTACAGGGTGTCCCAACAGTTTCAAAACCTTTTTAAAGCTTTATATCTCTGGTAAAATAATTTGCAGTATGAAACTAAAAGAACATATTGGATAGAGAAGACTTGTAGAATTATTTTGGAACCAAACTTACAATAACAGCTGTCGGTATTGCCAAAGTACAGATGAAAGTTTTCCAAACTGTAGAACTGCACTTTCATATGAACGCGTACAATAATGAGCTTAAAGCTATATTATGTGATCTTTCCAGGGAACGCCCTCAACATCGAAAAAAATTGAAAGCAGATTTTTTTTGCTGATTTACATTTCTGATCATACATACATTCGAAGTTGCAGGGCGATACGATTCTTAATTACTTCAAAATCATGGTTTTAGAGTGAAAATAAACTGTCGGAAATCCGACGACTTATTTTACTCTAGTCTAAATTCACTCTAAAACCATGATTTTGAGGTAATTAGGAATCGTATCGCTCTGTAACTTGGAATGTATGTACGATTTATGATCAGAAATGTAAATCTGCAAGAAAATTTACTTTCTAAAAAAAATCATGAATAGAGGGCGCTCCCTGGAAAAGATCACATAATATGCCTTTAATTAAAGGTAGATGTTCCGATTTTCAACTTGAAGTTTTCTATTCTACATGAAAGGTCATCCTTAAAAAAGTTGTGTTCCAAAGTTTGAGTTGCATAGCTCTAATGGTTCTTATTTTAGACGCACAAGATGCTGTGAACTGTACCCATTGAGTAGTACACAAACTATATCGGTGGTTACCACCATTCGCGGTAATTCGACGTTATTTCATCAATTTCTCCGTAATTATACCGATTTAGGCCGTCAAATTTCAGTATGATGATGAGAAAAATACGAGCTTTCATATGATATGAAAATCTCCGCATGTTTGAAATAATTCTGTGTTACGAAAATGTGATCGGGTCATCTACCTTTAAATATGTTTTTAATTTTATACTGCAAATTATTTTATCGAAGCTTTAAAATGGTTTCGAAACTTTTGGGACACCCTGTACAAAAGAACAGTAATTTTCAAGTTTAAAAATTCCTTGATTCAAAGCTAGGAGGCTGGGATTAAATCCCAAATCATTTTGTTCAACTTTGTCCTGGTTTTGCATGAGCAGTGTGTATTTCATCTTGTATATTGACCTCATCTTTGCTCGTCTTAAATCTTTCCAAATTAATCAGATGGGCGACCTTTTAACGGTGAATCATTAAATGTTTATAACATCATGAGTAGACATTTGAGCATTCATTCCATCGAGTCAAAACATCAAGCTTTAAGAGAGTTTGGCTTGTGGTCTTTGTATATTTCTAAGATGTTTTGTTACATAACTAGGAATAATCTGCTATTGCTTTTTACATTCCTGCCAATAGTATATTTGTATTACTCTATACGGTGGCTTCAGTGCTTATATTCATCATATTAGAATGCATAGAATGTAAAGTCCCTTAGTGAGCCACAGCTGACCATTCCAAGTGCTTGTTTACTTATTTATTTATTCATATTTGTTAATTCGCCAGCGAAGTGCTACGTATAATCAGATTATCACTATGTCAAATGAATATTAAACACCGATCAAGGGTGCGTGATCCAGTCACTAGGATTCACTAGGGACCGTTAAATAATTCACTTTGGTGGTAAATATACAAACCTATCTGATAGTGTATCGTTCATAAGAGCTCAAGCTCTTGATGTCTGTTGTAGGGCATGCATCATATTGAGGATGAGACGAGAACAGAATGAATATTATCAACATTTTTCAATGCAAACTTGCTGTTATATGTATGACTCTACTGTAATGTATCTCTATAGTTAAATCAGTTCCAAATTGGCGAGAAATATGCATTTTTTATCTCTTCGCACGCAAAAGTAATCCAAACATCAATACGCGCATTAGTTTACCATACGCATTCCCTAAGCACACAATGCGCTATGTTGCGCTTGCAAGCACACGCTCTCATGAACTAATTCGCTATTGTAAACTGGTTCATCAATTTGGAACAGACTGAAATATAGGGTGCTGGCATTTGTTTCAGTCGACCCTGGCACAGAAATGCTGTGTCTGTGTGAATAGAATACATGCTGATGTCACTCCTGTACATGAGATGACACATAGTACCACATGCCCTCATTGTATGATTGCTCTACACTATTATAATAAACTGCTCACAAAAAGTATCGAAACACTTAGAAATGATCCAATACATAACGGCTCGAAAGGGTATGCATTAATCGAAGCAAATAACCAAGTGCATAATTTTGTTCTGCATATTTTGACACCTCGATCGTTGAGATACGATGTTGCGGAGCGGAGTTATTGCCATTTCAATGATCGTGGGTCCAGTTTCAAAAGTGACACTCATCCCTATTGAAAAGCACGAATCTGATCATTCTAAACAGTAATGCAAACCTCTTTCTATAGGATGATTGTCACTTTTGAAACTGGACCCACGACCATTGAAATGACAATAACTCCGTTCCGCAACATCGTATCTCATCGATCGAGGTGTCAAAATACGCAGAACAAAATTATGCACTTGGTTACTTGCTTCGATTAATGCATACCCTTTTAAGCCGTTATATATTGGATCATTTCTAAGTGTTTCGATACTTTTTGTGAGCAGTTTACTTTATCCCAACCAAAGTAATTCCCAAAGGTATATGCTCAATGCTTGCGTTTGGACACATCATACATATGATGCACAGTGTGCCATGTTGCGTTACGCCCCCACCCTATTCTGTATGCAATTATATTTCTTACACTTGAAAAAACATTAGTGCTGTAACACAACTTGCCTGAAAAACATTTCAGCTATTCAAAAAAATTATAAGAGACCATAAAATAACCACATAGATACCATGTGTAATAATTATTGACAAACTATTTTAAAGGCTGTACAAGTTATACATTCAATAATTGATTGTAACATTTATTTACAGTACTGGTTTTGTTATGCTATCTTTTATTTAAAAAAAGCCTGATATGGAAAGTTCCATAATGTATAAATGTTATATCTCTTTTACTTGAGCTAAAGATGGCATTATATTTATTCATTAATGTTTAGATGTGATATCAGTACCAGTAAAATTAGGTATCAAGATTTTTCAGTTATTAACAAACAAAAACTTGGTGTAGAAAAAAATATGAGCTGTGTAATTGATGAGGATGATTTTCATAATCGTTATTATAGCTAATGACTGTATCAAATCTCTCTTCAAAACAAGGCTAAGAGCTAAGCTGATATAAACTCTTCCATAAAAGAAATCAGAAATATTTTTCAATTGCCAATTTTTCTGATATTTTGTGATATGTTGGAATGAATATCAATAAAAATCTGATGTGTACCTCTTTCCAACAACACCACATTAATAGCAATCAAGTGTTTTAGTGCTCAGCCACTTGCTTACGAATGTGGAAAGGTCTCAATTAAAATGTGCCAAATTCACCACTATTTTGTGCCCAAGAGAACAACTCCGTCATCTGTTAAATGAAGTGTTAGGCTATATTAAAAAAATCTTTTGTCTCAAAGCTTCCGCGCGCGTTAGTTAATTGGTGCGTGTATAGAAGAAGAAAAAAGTACAACATTTTTTTTTTTTTTAATTATAAAAATAAAAAAAGTTTCATCGATTTTTCAAATTTTCATTGATCACATCATTTTAAATACAAAAGGTCACGTTTACAAGGTTTTTAATATTTAATATTTATAAAAAAGATTAACAAAAACCTTAACAAAATACCGCATTCTGAATTAGGTTTTGAAAAACTGAAGAGCTTTGAGACAAAAGATTTTTTTAATATAGCCTTATATTGACAACTATAGTCTATCTATCCATCACAAGATAGTGACGTAACTGCGTATTCTACTATAATTGCAGCACATAAACGCGCGTAGCTACTCGAGGTGCTGGCGTATACACACAAGCATAGAAAGACGGAACATATATACATGTGCATAAATGCTGCGCCTGTAAAGTTACATCACTGTCCAGAGGAAGGCAAATAGAGTATAGTGTAGAGTGATGCTCTCTCAACTTTTGAAAACAATATAGGGATGATTTTTGCACATTCAGATTGAGATCTCCCCATATTCTCAAGCAACTGTTTGAGCAATGAAACAAGTGATTGCTACGAATGTGACATTATTGGAAAGAGGAACACATCACCTTTTCATTGATGTGCAATACACTATGAGCTTATAACCAGATATGTGAAGCGGTCAAGTGGAATGAGTCGTATGCATTGCCAGGAATATGGATTTTTTTTTATTACAGGTAAAAATAAATGACAAATTCTGATGTTTTACTTTGTTGTTCAATTTTAGCGGGGTTTGATCCATACTGTACCATTTTTCACCTGCCTTTGAATGATGGACAAATATCAAAATTCAAAACTGCCGACATGCGACTCATTTCGCGTGATCACGTCACAAATACAAAATAAAGGCGACTGAGAAAAAGAAATCTAAACTTTTTTTTGAGGAGTTTACTTCTAATGAGCTTCCCCCACATGTCAATTATTCTTAACACTTTCCACGCGGCAGGCAGCTGTAGCCGACATTCCAAAATGTCACAAAATGTTTCAAATATGTCAAAATCATTGAATTACATTACCATATTTGGATTCACCATGAGAAATGCATTAAAATAAGTACAAACATGACTACTATTGGTTCAGTAATATTTCAGATAGACCTTGACTTTTGAGAAAGGTTTCTGAAAAATCTTGTTTTGTATTTGGTAAAACCAACAGCTGCGTGGAAAGTGGTAACTACTCCTTGCTGTATAAGTACATACCTGCTAATTCTGACAATTGTCTTTTTAAAGCAAGGCACTCTAATATGGACTTTTCTAGGTAAAGACCAAATTCTTATCATATATATCAACCGAGAGTACCAAGTAGTGTAAATTTAAAAGTGTAAATTTTACTCTTTTATTATTATTATTATCACAACATAGATGAACTTTTATGCTAATATTATGTAATGAAGAAGAGAAATTATCAACTCATTTCAGTGCCAGCAATTTTGAATATATTCCAGAGTTTTTCTTATCAAATATGTGACATGTAATTGAAATGTACAGATTGTCAATGTAAATTGTTCATACAAATAATACTATAACCATAGAATTTGAATGTGTAGATCAGCTGCGCCCTGTGTAAGGTATCTTTGATGTCTTAATGTGATGTCTTCGGGGGGAGGGGCACTCACATTATTTTCGGTAGGGGTGTGCCAGCCAGGGTCTCAAAAATGGGGCTGCGCAGTGGATTTTTGACGAAAAATAGGGTCTTAAGAACTGATTTTCCCCAAAATTGTTTAAGAGAATGCTAATTTTTTCAACAAATGGGAGCTTTGGAATGCAATATTCATGATTTTGAACTTTCAATAAAATGGGCGTCTTAAGAGCTGATGCAGGCTCAAAGAGCAGAAGAGAGTGAAAAGGGGTCTTCAGGGTGGCACATACCTATATCCTTTTCCAATGTCAGTGCCCCTCCCCGGAAACACTACGCAAACTTCTGTCTGGAGATTGTGTACAAAGTTTAGTCATGATTTTGGGCATGATCATGGGCTTAGTTTTGTAGCATCTCAAACTGCACTGGTTTATCTTTCCTTTCCTATCCCCTAGTAATCAATATTGGAACAGTGTAAAACTGCCGCAGGCATTGTCAGCATTGCATAGGCAAGACAGGGTAATAACTTTCATTATTCACACTAAAAAGTTCCCAGATCTTTTTCCAGGATGTAGACCATTGGTTTTGGTCACTCTATTCGCTTATTTTACTGTATTGCTGTTCAGTTACTTAACCGTCATTTTTGTCTCAAAATATATTACAGGAATATACATTTGGATGGTATTACATATATTTTATCATCTGAATGTATGCATATTTTTCTAAATCACTTTCAGACTGCTTGCTTGTACTCAAGCTGGCTTTCATACATTTAAATGCTTTTGAAATCTCTCTTGTAATGTAATGACATTGATTCTCATTTCATGAATCATGAAAATGCATACAGATACTGTATGGATTGCTACTCACTGTAATTCTAATGAAAAGACAAATCATGTGGTAAAAAGTAGGGATGCAAGAATTCTGGCAATTTCTGGAATTCCGGATATTTGGCCATAAAAATTAAAAAAATTCCGAATTTCTGGAAGAAGGAAATATTTTTGTTTTTGTTTGCATTACCTGAATCGGATGATGATATTTCAGCATAAAAAGAGTCAAACATGTTTTTTAGGGGGTGATACCCTATAGCCTATTCTCCAGACAAGCCCCTATAAAAGTTTTACACCACATGCAAATGATCGGGCCATCTGGCCAAGCTCGCGTAAAAAGTTCAGGAAATTGATCAATCACCCACTTGCATCCCTGAAAAAGGGACCAATAAAATGACATTATTGTTTCATGAATGTTGATGAGATGAAATACTGTAAAAGTGGACATTTTTGCTCTAAATTGAGCAAGTGTGAAAAGAAAAACGCGCAAATATATTCATTTTGTATGTAGGTCTATGTAAGGAAGCTCAAAATCACAAAAAAAAATTTAAAAAAATTGTTCAAAATGTGCAAAGCGCGAAAAATTACACGCGCGAACATTTCCACTTTTACAGTAACAATTTGAATATTCCACTTAAAAATATGATGATAAATATATTAATATATATATTTCAACTTGTATTTGTTTTTTGGATACGGATGAACTGTATACCATAAATTAGTTTGAGGAGATATAAAATTTGTGAAATGAATGGTTAAAATGTATCTCATTAACATTAGGTATACCCACCTTAAGTAATATGCAAAAGACATTCTGTCAAATATTATGCAAAAACAATAACATAAATTAATATTGGCATAATAGGCCTAGGAATGAATAGTAATAATTATATCTCTATTTTTTTCATTGTTTTGAAGAAGAAAAACAACAATAATAAGCTACAGAATTCAAGAAAGTTGGTTTTTTTGTGTTGGAGATTTTAGAGCAAGCAGTAATTTATTCACTTCATGAGGTTATCCATCATGTGTATGTATGACAAAGCATTTAATATAACAGTTACAGTTCGGAGTATACGCAAGACGTCGTTGACATATTTGTTCAGAGGTGATATAATTCCATAGGAAAATTGAAAGTGAGCGTGGATGTATGAATAAATTATGCAGAACATCCAAATGAAACTAAACTCTCTCTATACTTTTATACTTAAATGCTTCACAAATTAACGTACCTACGGTATGTTTGGACCAGGACAATAACAATAACGATATTGAAAATGACAGAGAACAAATGGTTACATTTATTACGATCACAAATATATCCATTATGAAAGTGGATCCGGTAGATTAATAAGAGTTTAAACGTGTCATATTCAACTACAGGGGGAAATTAATGTTCATTTATGGCCCGGTGGAGGTTCGTAATCTTGACGCACTTTTAGGGGTGTTTTTACCTAAAAAAATGCTGATTTGAATTGGGGTTTTTTTCTCGCGATTTGAGCCCCATTATCCAGCACAAATCATACCATGAATGTTCAGAAATTGTTTGCAGTCGTCCCCCCCCCCCCCCCCCCCCCCCCCCCCCCGGATTTGAGGAGGTAGATGGAAAGTTTAATAATTATCATAAGAAATGGTTTTGAGAATAGAGGTTTGGTGTTTTACATAGCTGATAATATAAGTCAGTTAAGTATTATAAGGCTACATTAATTAACTTGTTCATAATTGTTTAATTTACATTTATCTGAACAGAAGAGTCTATGATGTATAACTTAGTTTATATTAAATCCGTTGAACTGTTTACCAACAAACAATACTGTGATTATGCATATTGTGAAGGGAAAAAGTGATTTATGAATCGTGATTATTATTTCACAAGTCATATATTCAAATATTCAAAGGTTTCAATAATTTATTAATATCGAAACCTGGTTGCAATATGTGTTTTTATAGTGAGACTAGTGCCCTACCAAAATAAGTTTCATGTTTTCAGGTGCACCCTGTATATATAAATCTTGTCAACATGGGTGACATCTAGTAACGCTGACGATATGTTTATTTGGCTATGTATTGATTGTATGGAACAATGTATTTGTTTCAAAGAATAAACGTTATGTTTTTATACTAGTAACACATGCCTGTATTTGTTTGTTTTTTAAGTCTGCTGTCCTAGAATCTCGGCCATAATTAGTTGGAACACCCTGTAACCATTGCCATATTATGTTTCCGCTATATGTACACTATTACTATTAGGCCAAACAAAAAAAAAAGGTTTGTCTCAAAGCTTGCACGCGCATTGGTTTTGAAATGCAAAAAAAAATGCGTCTGAAAATGCAGGAAATTGTCAAATAAATTTTGTTTTCCCTACAAATATTTTTTCTCGAGTTTTTAATAAAAATATCGGCAGATTTTCCATTTCTCAAACATTTACATGACTCCGTTCTTCGAAAAACGCTGCACAATTGTTCTTTACACAACTACATCACAATATTCATTTCAAATAGAAAAAAAAACAATATCAGAAAGTGTCAACGGTCGCAAATAGTAAGAGTAAATATTGACACACAAATAAAATAAAAGAATGTAAAAAAAGGAAGACAAAATACCGTGCGCGTCGCCCGATTTTGAAGTCTTCGCAAGCTTTGAGACAAACTTCTTCTTTTTTTAGCCTTAAAGGGGCATTGAGAGATACGTATGGGAGTGCGCCCTCAATTATCCTGGAAATCAGTTTTTTTGCATCAAAGTAATACTTGGCATATACTAACTACCATCTGAAACAGTTTACCAACATTCGCCGTTCATCATATAAAATTTCATGATTTTCTTAGTTTCGATATGATCATATCGAAACTCAGGTGCTGAATTCGGAAGCGAAACTCAGGTGCTGAATTCATTTTACTCACAGACTTTCGCGGCAAATCTCAACCCGGAAGTGCCGTTATTTGCTTATTTTGGCATGAAGGCGATGTCGGAATTGTATGACATTTTGGATCTGGGCTATGTTGATGATTATCTTTACGTTATTTGCTCATTTAGTATATCGATACATCTCTCAATGCCCCTTTAAGAATGGCAATTTAAAAAAAAAAGCTTGATGCCTTTTCCTAGACCTTTATCACTCCTCCACCTCAGTGGGCAATGCTGATTCCTCCCAACACCCCCTGATCCCAAAATCATGTGTTTCAACATCGAACAAGGGGAGAGGGTGGTTAGAGTTGTGTTTCAACAATACTGGCCAGGATTGTAATCTATAGCCTACAATATAATTCTGTGATTTGATTTCGTTAGGTACAATCAATTAAAAAGTTTCACTGCTAAACTAGCAGCTTCGTCAGACTAGCAACTCTGTCTGGAGGCAATGGGAAATACAAATTTCCTGTTGCTGGATGACGACATTGTAGAGGGCGTAGTTCCGACGAGTCGATCATAGATGTTGTGCAGTGTATGAGCCCAGTATATTTGTTGAGAGTGTTCTCCCCTTCTCCGAATCCAAATTGTCTCTCTGAGCCATTTTGTCTGATTCGCGGTCTATAGTTTTGGCCTTATTCCAATTGATTGTGTGATTTGTATAGCCACTACGTTGTCGGTAATCTCTTGCATCCTCGAGGAATAAGTGTATTGTTTCTATTCAAATTTCTGAACCTCTTTCTTGTGTTCTTGTAATTAAATGGGTTCCGAAAGCACGACCAGTTTCGCCAATATATTTAGGGCAACCTGCTCAAGGAATCTCATAGACCTGTCATCTTCTTATTCTTCTGAAGATAACATAACTCTGAATAGCAATTGTGCCATCTTCTGAAGATAGCAACAATCTGAATTGCAGTTGTGCTATCTTCTCAGAAAATACCATGACTCTGATTGGCAGTTGTGCTATCTTCTGAATATAACATTTCTCTGAATTGCAATTGTGCTATCTTCATGACTCTGAATGGAAGTTGTGCTATGGCAGTTGTGCTATCTTCTGAAGATAACATAATTCTGAATGGCAGTTGTGCTGAAGATATCATGACTCTAAATGGCACTTATGCTATCTTCTGATAACATGACTCTGAATGGCAGTTGGGCCATCTTCTGATGATAGCAAGACTCTGAATGGCAAATATGCTATCTTCTGAAGATAACATGACTCTGAATGCCAGTTGTGCTATCTTCTAATGAAAGCATGACTCTGCTATCTTCTGAAGATAACATGATTCTGAATGACATTTATACTATCTTCTGATAACTCTGAATGGCAGATATGCCATCTTCTGAAGATAACATAACTCTGAATGCCAGTTGTGATATATATTTTAAAAAAACATGACTTTGAATGCCAGTTGTGCTATCTCCTGAAGATATCATGACTCTGAATGGCAGTTGAGCTATCTTCTGAAGATAACATAAATCTGAATGTTGGTTGTGTTATCTTCTGAAGATGACATTACTCTGAATGGCAGTTGTGCTATCTTCTGAAGAACATTTTTCTGAAAAGAAGTTGTGCTATCTTCTGAAGATAACACAACTCTAAATGGAAATTGTGCTATAGCAGTTGTGCTATCTCCTGAAGATAACATAATTCTGAAAGGCAGTCATGCTATCTTATAAAGATATGACTCTGAATGGCAGTTATGCCATCTTTTGAAGGTAACATAACTTTGAATGTCAGTTGTGCTATTTTCTGAAGATAACATTACTCTGAATAGGAGAAGTGCTATCTTCTGAAGATGACATTACTCTGAATGGCAGTTGTGCTATCTTCTGAAGATGACATTACTCTGAACGGCAGTGTGCTATCTTCTGAAGATAACATGTTTCTGAATAGAAGTTGTGCTATCTTCTGAAGATAACATGTTTCTGAATAGAAGTTGTGCTATCTTTTGAAGATAACATGTTTCTGAATAGAAGTTGTGCTATCTTCTGAAGATAACATGTTTCTGAATAGAAGTTGTGCTATCTTTTGAAGATAACATGTTTCTGAATAGAAGTTGTGCTATCTTCTGAAGATAACATGTTTCTGAATAGAAGTTGTGCTATCTTCTGAAGATAACATGTTTCTGAATAGAAGTTGTGCTATCTTCTGAAGATAACATGACTCTAAATGGAATTTGTGCTATCTTCTGAAAATAACAAGACTCGGAATGGTAGTTGTGCAATCTTCTGAAGATAACATAACTCTGTTTACAGTTGTGCTATCTGCTGAAGATAAATGGACTCTGAATGGAAGTTGTGCTATCTGCTGAAAATAACATAATTCTGAATAGAAGTTGTGCTATCTTCTGAAGATAACATGTTTCTGAATAGAAGTCGTGCTATCCGCTGAATATAACATGACTCTGAATAGGAGTAGTGCTATCTTCTGAAGATAACATGACTATGAATGAAAGTTGGGCTATCTTCTGAAGATGACATTACTCTGAACGGCAGTTGTGCTATCTTCTGAAGATAACATGTTTCTGAATAGAAGTTGTGCTATCTTATGAAGATAACATGTTTCTGAATAGAAGTTGTGCTATCTTATGAAGATAACGTGACTCTAAATGGAATTTGTGCTGTCTTCTGAAGTTAACATGACTCGGAATGGCAGTTGTACTATCTTCTAAAAAAGATAGCATAACTCTGAATAGAAGTTGTGCTATCTTCTGAAGATTACATAACTCTGAATGAAAGCTGTGCTATCTTCTGAAGTTAACATGACTCTGAATGGCAATTGTGCTATCTTCTGAAGATAACGGGACTCTGATTTGCAGTTGTGCTATCTTCTGATGATAACATGACTCTGAATGAAAGTTGTGCTATCTTCTGAAGATTACATAACTCTGAATGAAAGGTATAAAGGGTAATTTTTTTCAGTGCAACTTAACGCCTTTAATTTCAATTGGTTATACACCACCTCCCTTGGTCCATGAAAGATGAAAATTAAACCAATTCAGTATTTTATCCAAATACTTTGAAATGACTCGAGTTCAAATAAATAATTTACTCTCTGTACACGAGTCTTAATGTTGTTATACATTTCTATTAAACCTCCTTTATAGCGATATTTAGAACGATCATGGTTACCAACTGTTATGCTGAGTTGGGGCCGGGAATTTTGGTTTCAAGGAAATGCACATTAGGGGTGTCTGGCAAATGTTTTGTCAAACATGCTTACAGCATGATAGTCGATTGCCCCCTCCCACGGGGTTGGTGCAAATATCAATCCCTCGTCCATCACACACAAAGTATACTATAAAACTACTACATATTTTTTGCGCTAAAATTGGGAAGCACAAAACATAAAAACACAAAAATATATTAATTTTGTATTAGGGTCGATGTTATTTTAAGGAAGTCCAAAAATCGCGAAAAATAAAAACAAGCAAAATTGTTCTAAATGTGCAAAGCGTGAAAAATCACAGGCATAGAAAATTTCCACTTTTACAGTACATATGCATAATAGACAATTAAATAGCACAATGACAAAATGCACAAACACAAATTCCTCTCAAATATTTCTGTTTACATATTTATTTTGCTCGTGTACCATGTGAAATCAAAGAAAAACAATATTTACAACAATCAATATTGAATCGAAAGAAAATACCTCATCATCTGCGGCAACACATACTGTTTTACTGGAAGTGTCTTTGACTCACAGCATAATGCAGATACATTAGATGATCATTTTGTTATAACAGTGTATCGTAATCATGTTAGGAAGAAAAACACCTGAAAATGTTTATTTTTGTAAATTTGAATCCTAACCATTTAATAATAAACTTAAAGGGGCATTGAGAGATCCGTATGGGAGTGCGCCCTCAATTATCCTGGAAATCAGTTTTTTGCATCAAAGTAATACTTCGGCATATACTATGTCTATACTAACTAACATGTGAAACAGTTTACCAACATTCGCCTTTATCATATAAAATGTCATGATTTTCTTAGTTTCGATCTGATCATATCGAAACTAGGTGCTGAATACGGAAGTTATGCTATCGTTTTACTCTCGGACTTTCGCGGCAAATCTCAACCCGGAAGTGCAGTTATTTGCTTATTTGGTATGAAGCGATGTCGGAATTATATGACATTTTGGATTTGGGCTATGTTGATGATTATCTTTACGTTATTTGCTCATTTAGTAGATCGATACATCTCTCAATGCCCCTTTAAAGTTAGGTGTTACGATTGCTGGTCTGATTTTCAACTTGGTGTTTTCTCTTCTACATGAAGGTCATCCTTAAAATAGTCTTTTGGCAGTAATTCACTGCATTTTAGCCCATAATTTCTAAATGGAACACATCTTGCACCAAACATTTTACAAAAGTAATAAAATTAATATGGGGTCTCTTCTGGTATCAAAATATGTTGATGTGCAAAAAAAGCTGAGTGATTGGAACATCCAACCTTTAAAGATGTGAAATGATTAGTCATTATTAATGTGTTACATCAAATAGTACAGCACAGTATGTCACGTAATGCCCACAGATTCTTAATTCATTGCGAGATACAACATCAACATCCTATACAATTCGTTGGTGGTATAACATAGTGAGGTAAAACAAGATTGTATTAGCTTTTGTCATTCACCAATTCAATTTTATGATTACAAATTCACTATCAATTTTGGGCTTTGAGACTTTATAAAATTAAGAAAGCGATATTTCAAAACAAAATGGTATACATCATAAAAACGAGTAATGTTTACAATAATCACTAATAACAACACCGACCATCATCGCTATATAATACCACCGACAAATTATTTCTTTCGAAATAACAGTAATTAACAAAAAAGGGGTGTGTCTCAGCTTTATCATAGAGAAAATATGAGAGCTTAATTTGTTTTACTTCCAGTTTGATCATTGAGACGATTCAGGGTTCTGTTTTTCTTTAAATACAAAATAAACAGCATCAAGGAGTGCTGCACAATAAATCATAAAAACCTACAGAAAAATATATAAAAACTACAATCGGGCCTATGCTGAAATCAAAGCAAAGCCTTGTCAGATGGTTGGATATGAAATGAATCTTTGTTAATCATTAGATTAGTTTAATGTTGTAATAATTGGTACTAATGATAAAGTTTGAAATTACAATGTCATACCAACTCAATGACACATCCAACAAAACCTTTGATATATAGTGTCCAAAAGTAACTTACTTTTGATTAATTACCTTAAAAGGTAGTTAAACAGGCTTAACTCTGAAGCAAACATTTCTGCTGATTAATGTTGTCTTGGATTTATATGAAGGGTTGCACACATACAATATACTATACAGTAAATGATTTAAATAATTTGCTGTCTATTTCTTTCTTTCCCTGTTTTATATGCTACAGTATAAACTTTTAGTTTTTAAGTTACAAGAAATTTACCAACTGAGACAACAAAGTAAAATATAAAAATGTGTCACTTCTTTTTACCTATAACTCAAAATCAATATTCCTGATATCCAACTCATTCTGCTTGATCGCGTCACATACGAACATCTCCAATAACTTTAAGCAAATATCATTTAACCAGTTTGAGTCTTATAAACCGAGCAATCTTGTGTAATGTTTAAATTTGTACCAAAACAAAACAAAAAACTGCTTAAAATGTTTTATATATCACTCTGGACAGTGATGTAACTTAACAGGCGCAGCTTTTACACATGCATATGTATCTTCCGTCTTTCAACGATCCTGTGTATACGCCAGCGCCTTGAGTAGGCGCATGTGTTATGTGCTGCAATTTGTAAAATATGCAGTTACGTCACTGTCTCGTGATGGCCAAATAGACTATAGTCCGAATATTTATATCACATGATGTAGTATCCACCAATCAAATGACATGAATATGTTTATGTGTTATATGGTATAATAATATACATGTTTTTTTTATATAATACAAATTCTTGAAAATTGAAAGTATACCGGTAATATGAAGGTGGTTCGTCTTCCTATTTATATAATTGTGACGTCAGCACATATTCTACTGAACACATCATTCTATGTGTGTGATTACAACATATGACCTATGCTACAACGTTACTGCATTTGCATCTATCGAAATCAGAGAATACAGAAAGTGCAGCCTTTTATTAGATCATGCATCTCCCTACTTGAGCTGAACACAAAATGTTCAAGGATCTATGATTTGATAGATAGTCAGCATAAAAAAATGTTCATTCTGAAAATGTTACCTACACAACACAACATGTCAGGGAATACAGTGGAACCTCGTTAATAATAATATAATAATAATACAGGACTTTATATAGCGCAGTACGCAAAGCTTCAATGCGCTTTACATGAATAAAATGGCCAAAAATAGTCACTATCATTACATACACATTAAAACAAAACAAACACAAAGTTGCTTGGGCCAAGCAATTTAGTTTGGGTTAACAGGAATTTTGTGTTATCAGGTTAAGGGGGGACTTAAGGGGGCTGTGCACCTTCAGGTACAGCCTCCGTAAAACTGCCGTAACTTCTTTATTATTCATTAAATCTATATAAAAGTATACATTTTCTTGCAGAAAAGGGTTCAATGAATCCAACCATGATCATGAAATTGACCATTTTGGGAGAAAATTATAAAAAAACACGTTTTTTGACCCATTTTAGGTTTGGAAAAGATAACTCAAAATATATTTGGTTAAATTTTATCATACTAGTTTAATTATATTCCTCATGCAATTCCCTAGGAATCGTTTTTTTTTTTTAATTTTTACTTTATTATTTTTTGAATTATCGAACAAAAAGTGCCAAAAAATATGATTTTTTACCAAAAAACGTGATTTTCACGATTTTTGAGGTTAAAAAACAGGTTTTTTGGCACTTTTTGGTCTGTAATTCAAAAAATAATAAAGTAAAAATTAAAAAAAAAAAACGATTCCTAGGGAATTGCATGAGGAATATAATAAAACTAGTATGAGAAAATTTAACAAAATATATTTTGAGTTATCTTTTCCAAACCTAAAATGGGTCAAAAAACATGTTTTTTATAATTTTCTCCAAAATGGTCAATTTCATGATCATAGTTGGATTCATTGAACCCTTTCCTGCAAAAAAATGTATACTTTTATTAAGATTAAATGAATAATGAAGAAGTTACGGCAGTTTTACGGAGGCTATACGAAGGTGCACATCCCCCGGAAGTTTTTGATTTGATTTTTTGAATTTTGTGAGTGCTGTAATTATTGAACTATTAATCAAATGTATATAAAAGTATACATTTTTGGAAAGGAAATGGATCAGAGAATCCAAATTTGGCGTCAATTTTGACCAAAAAAGTAGATTTTTTGAGAAAATCACAAAATTCACTTCTTCTTTTTTGAGTAAAAAATGGCCAAATCACTTTATAATGATGTTAAGACACTAAAATGAAGGGACGATTTTTTTTTTTAGAACCTAATCTAATATTTTTGAAAATTTTGACCAAAAAGTGCCAAAAAACGTGAAAAAATGGATTTTTAAATTTTTTTTTAACACTTTTTTGTTAAAATTTCAAAAAATATTGGATTAGATTTAAAATTTAAAAAATCGTCCCTCCAGTAGTGTCTTAACATCATCATCAAGTGATTTGGGCATTTTTAACTCAAAATTATGTTTGTTAGCTTTGTTTTTAAAAAAAATGGGTCAAAAAATCAACATTTTTGGTCAAAATTAATGCCAAATTTGGATTCTCTGATCCATTTCCTTTCCAAAAAGGTATACTTTTATATACATTTGAGTCATGGTTCAATAATTACAGCACCAACAAACTTCAACAAAAAACTTCCTTAAGTCCCCCCTTAAATAGTAATGTAAAATATAAGCTTGGGAAAATCCCTAATAATGTGGTCACTTTTTACAAATGGGTCTATTTGTGAAAATTAGGTATATTTTCCCGATAATTTACAAAATTGGGTCTATAATGAAGCAAAATCCTTGGAAGGGTAACTTTTTTTCCAAAATCACCCTTAGAAATGGGAAGGGGTTTTGAATCTCCAGCCGCGCACCCCGACTAACCCCCCCCCCCCCCCAATTGTTATTCTATATCTGCAACAAAATGTTCTTAAAAAGCTTTATAATATTTCTGATATCTCATGCCCTACAAAACTACCTTAGACTCTAAATTAAGGCGTCAATATCAAATCACACATAACATAATTCTTACAAGTTTTGCTTTTTAAGGTGAATATTGTTAACGACAAACTTTGTAACCTTTGTAATGAAAATGAGAAAACATCCAACATCTTTTTAATAAGTGCAATATTACAAACTCTGTTTAATTTCATTATAATCAATCAGATTTTACTCATAGCTAGGCGGCATATATAGTTGCAGATGTCAAAAGTCTAAAGCCGTCATACAAAATTCATCTGTGACACCATACAAATAGAGTAAATTATAAGCGCACAAAGACATTCGAAACTTGACACACATTACAGAAATAGGACATTGTCTCAAACTATCTTAACCCTAACACTTTTGGAATGGAAATGTTGAAAAAAATATCCGAGGGTGGAAATGGGCAAAATTTACAGAGAAAAACCAGACTTGCCAACGACAGGATTCGATCCCGGGTCCTCTAGCATGGATGACGGGGTCTTAGTCCACTCGGCCAGGGAGTCACTTGCCCGCAATTAACAATTCCGTGCGCATTTATCACCTGGTGTCAGTGCCTGGCGAGATAGACTGAGGTGACACGTGCCTCCAGCATAGTTTTCAAATGGGATTTCATGGGGTTCAGGGCTGTAAGGGTTATGGGGGTGTGAACCCTCAAGTATAGCCTCCGTAGAACTGCCGTAACTTCTTCATTATTCATTTAATCTATATAAAAGTATACAATTCCTTGAAGAAAAGGGTTCAATGAATCCAAACATGAACATGAAATTGACCATTTTGGAGAAAATTATAAAAAAACACAGTTTTGTACCCATTTTAGGTTTGGAAAAGATAACTAAAAATATATTTTGTCAAATGTTGTCGTTGTAGATTTATTATAATCCTAATAAAATTCCCATGGAAGCGGGGTTTTTTTTTAATATCTGATTTATTTGTTTGAATTTATGGATCAAAAAGTGCCAACAAATGTGATATTTTGGCACTTTTTGGTCAATAATTCAGATAAATCAGATATTCAAAACAAGCAAAAAAATCCTAGGGAACTTCATTAAGATGCATTTGGTGCAATTTCAGCGTTTTTTTACAAAAAACTGAATTTGCTACGAATGATGCAAATTTTGAGCCAAAAATAGTGATTTTATTGGTCAAAATGTTAAAAATCAGCATTTGTAGTGAAATTTGATACCAAAAATGGATTCTCCGACTCAATTCCTTTCTAAAAATGTATACCTTTATATACTGTACATCATATTAATAGTTCAAAAGTTACAGCGCTTAATACATTTCATGTTGTGAGGGTTAACAACCCCCTAAAGTAAACTTCATTTTCAGTGCATATTGCATTAATCATGTTATACATTTTTGATACAATTTCATATTATACATAGCATATTTATATAATATTGGATGGCTTTGAGGGTGATACAAGAAAATATTGCACGAGCTATACAAAATATTGCACGAGTCGGAGACGAGTGCAATATTTTTTAATAGCGAGTGCAATATTTTCTTGTATCACCCGAAAATAAGACATTCAATATTATTGTTATTATTTATATCAGGCTCTTACCCATTATAGTTGCTTTGCGTGTTGATTTAATTGTATTGCAGAATCTTTGTTCCGCAAAAGTTCGTTAAAATCATCATCACTTAGAGAAGCGAATCTCCCCGGAGGCGATTATTTTTTTCGTACATCAGTTTAACCAAAATCAGTTCATTTGTTTAAAAATATAAAAAATCATTTTATTCAGTGAATTTTGCTTTATTTCGTATTAAAACGGAATAAATAAATTTGGTTAAACTGATGTACGAAAAAAATAACCGCTCCCCGGAGTCTGCTGCGGTTCCGACATTTTGCAAACTTGTTGATTTGTTGTTTTCGTAGTGGTTCCCCACGTAAGCCAGCTTCATTAAGCCGATAACACGTATTTGCGAAACCTATGCAATCAGCGAAAATTAGTCTCGACTGCATGCTTAATAAACGCTAAAGTTGTGTGAGCTCCTTTGTATACAATAGTATAGACGAATATTCGTAACAAACAAATAATGGGTATGAGACTACGGCAATATTTTTAAAATATTGGATGCATCCGGGTACTTTGGTTAAACAATATTGAATACACAGTTTTATTGTACCGTTAAAAAGCCTGATATAAATAATAATATATTATATTATCCAAAATGTACTCAATACTATGAAATACTATGTATAGGATATTATACTTCTCTGTATTTTTGGCAGTTCTATATTTGGATATGCTTGTCGCAAGCTATAATATGATCAAAATAATATAAGGCTATATTAAAAAAATCTTTTGTCTCAAAGCTCTTCCGTATTTCAATACCTAATGCGGAATGCGATTTTTTTTATTTTTTAATTTAATATTTTTTATAAATATAAAATATTGAAATCCTAGTAAAAGTGAACTTTTGTATTTAAAATGATGTGATCAATGAAAATCTGAAAAATCTGTGAAATTTTTGGATTTATTTTGTATTTGGACAATGAAAATCTGACAAATCTTTAAGTTTTTTGGATTTTTTTTTTTTTTTTGGAAAAAAAAAAATATATATATATATTTTTTTTTTTTTTCATTTTTTTTTTTTTAACGCGCACCAATTAACTAACGCGCGCGGGAGCTTTGAGACAAATGATTTTTTTAATACAGCCTAAGCAGTAGCGGATTTTAATTTCACATTGTATGTTGTGATTGTTAATGTACTATATGGTTGCAAAAAACATATAAATGCCCATTCTGTGTGGGCGCTAAAATAGAAGAAAAAACATTATCCAGCACGGTTGAGTTCCCATACTTTTTTATCACTAAGGAAACAATTAAGATTGAGTTTCAGCATAACAATTTTGTACTTCAACTTCACTTGGAGACCAAAACAGTATTTGCTTTTAATTATGCAGCAATGAGGTAAAAAACAGTGTTACTAAATAGAAAATGTATAAAGACTCTTAATAGGTGCTGAGCAATTTTAGAATGGGTCGGTTCAAAAAACCAACATTATAACGCTATAAACAACTAGAAATGCATGGCATACAATAGTCGACTTTGTAGTTCTTTTTCACTCTATGAACAACGCTCTCTATCGACAGAGGGGGTCACTCATTGTTACCGCTCCCATCTAACAGGCTCTCATCCACTGATCTTGCCCCTTTAGGGGTGGTTCTCGGATGGAAGAGGATTTTTGAAATGGCGAAGCGAGCTAAAGCGAGCCTGATTTAGGTCAGAGTATGTTGTTCGATCGAGTGACAGGGAAGTGAAACAGGGTGTACGAAGCTGACTACTATCAATGCGGATATCAGCAGACTACAAAGTCAACTAAACATGCATGGCGAATCAAATGCTGGCACCAATTATTGACACATGACACAGTGGTCATAAACATAACATAACAATGAGCATTTATATAGCGCTCTTACACATTATATAATATGCATGGTACCACAGCGCTTAACAAAATAAAAACATAAGATTAAAAAACAGTGTTAAACATCACTCGCACCAACTATGACGGTGTTATAAGTAAGTTTTTAACACTTTCTTAAATTGAGTCAGTGATGAGGCATGCCTGATGTGACGCGGTAAATTGTTCCACAAAATGGGCCGGAGGCATGAAATCCTTTCTTGGCGGTAGTGAGACAAGTTTTAGATTTAGTTTCAACATGTTGTTTCATCAATAAACATCCAAATACAAGAGAGAGTCCTAAGATGAAAATTCAAATTGTTTGTAAAATGATGAGACATGCTTAAAGGTATATTATGTGATCTTTCCAGGGAACGCCCTCAACATAAAAAAAGAAGAATTGAAAGCAGATTTTCTTGCAGATTTACATTTCTGATCATAAATCATACATACATTCCAAGTTACAGGGCGATACGATTCTTAATTACTTCAAAGTCATGGTTTTAGAGTGAAAATAAACTCTCTGTGTTATCCCACCTCTATAAATTCACTCTAAAACCATGATTTTGAGGTAATTAGGAATCGTATCGCTCTGTAACTTGGATTGTATGTACGATTTATGATCAGAAATGTAAATCTGCAAAAAGATCTACTTTCTAGAAAAAAATCATGAATAGAGGGCGCTCTCTGGAAAAGATCAGATAATATGCCTTTAAATGGCAATTCAATACCAATATTGTGGACAGGGGGATCACAAATCAACAGAAAACATTTTATATAGAAGTAAGAGGTTCCTGTAAAGTAGTAACTTGATGTGATTAATGTTTCACTTTGACCATTTTTGAAGCATATTTTTTCAATTTGCTATTTACAAGTATTTTAATACAACCTTTTTCGACAGAATATGTAACCCATCACATCACAACATACCTCTTGTCAGTTTTCCTAGTTTCTAGATAAAAAGGTATAACATCTTGAAAAATATAAAGATTTTTTTTTTTTAAATGCTAAGCTTCTATATTCATCATATTTCCGGATTCTTTAAAGGCTAAATTTCAATTATTATAAGGTATCAATTTAAAGCTTGATTTTTGCATATTTCTATGATGTTAAAATCATACATTGGATAAAAGATCCCAAGAGGTATGTTTTGATGCGACGGGTCACATATGATTCACTACATTCCTCAACGTCTTACTATTCTTGAAAAACTGGCCACATCTCAACTCTCTTGGTTCCATCCCCCTGAACAGTGGTCACTTCATAATATTTTCCCGGCTGCTGGCTTTGCCCAGAGTGACCAGCCATCTGAGTGATTACCTGCCCATCTTGATCGATTGTCACTGGGTGGCTTTGCCCAGAGTGACCCCCCGCCATCTGAGTGATTACCTGCCCATCTTGATCGATTGTCACTGGGTATGTTGTTGTAGCTCCATTCTGCTGTTGCACCTCATCAACTGTCCCACTTTCAATGACTATCTCATGATTGGCAAATGCTGGGTAATTAGTCGAGATATCAGTCCCTGCAGATGTTGTTACGACCTGCTCAACTGCATACGTTTGGGCCACTCCTGCTGCCTCCATTTCGGTGCTATACTCATGTTGTAATGCTGTCGGCTGTTGTCCCTGATAATAACCCGCACTATTAGCCGGTACTATTTTGACAGGCAGGGCCCCAACGTTTGACACTGACGTCTGTTTTGGGGATTGATAACCAGCAGTACTAAACCCCATTGCAAGATTCTCAAGCTGTCGTGCTGCTTTGGCGGCTTCCTGATCCGGCACTGGTGTCTGTTTTGGGGATTGATAACCGGCCATACTAAACCCCATTGCAAGATTCTCAAGCTGTCGTGCTGCTGTGGCGGCTTCCTGATCCGGATCCACGGGTGGTGCTTTATTCATCTTTAACCGCTTTCCTCTCATACCAACAGCCACTTCTCTGGCAGCTGCTAATTCTTGCTGGCGCCTTGCCCTCTTCCCATATCGCTTCCTCTTCAAGCCAAGTGACTTTCGTGTAGCTTCTCTTCTCTCGTAACTTCTCTTGTATCTTGCTCGAACCAGCTCTGCTCTTTTCTCTATAAGCTCAGGTGTTAATGGAAGAGGTTTTTTGCCGCGTTTCTTCCATTCAGCGGGCGGTATCTTCTCATAAAATTTCACTCGTTTCTTTGGTGGTTGTTTCTTTGGTGGTTGTTTCACTGTAACCTTTGATGGCGCGTTCAGGATTTTCTCAACTTCCTGTTTCTCTCGTTCCTGTTCTGCTTGGTACATGTCAGGATGAGCAACTTTGAAGTGTTGCTTTCTCTTCGTACAATACTTAAACACCTCATCGCATCCTTTGCACTTGTATGGCTTTATTTGTTCGTGTTGTATCCTGTGATGTTTATTTAGTATAGTGGCCGTACGAAATGTTTCACCACAAATGTCACACATCATGCCCTTCTGTTCAGTGACATTCTCGGAGTGAAATTTGATTCTGTGCTCGCGTGCGATATCTGAATTCGTCGCCTGGTAACCACAGATGTTGCATTTGTACTTTGTGATGCCATCTCGATGCAGCACTTTATGTCTAGCTAAGGATTTAGCAGTCTTCACTGCCTGGTTACAGCCTTCACACCAGAACTTGTACTTTAAGGGATTATGTTTTCTCTTGTGACTGGCCATTAAACCTGTGTGCTTGGTACTGAATGCACATCCCTCATAGCTACAATGTTTGATTGGTAGATTCTCCAACCCAATTTTATGCTTCTGGAATAAATGTTGCTTATGTCTATCTTCAAAGGGTGTTTCATATACGCACAGATGACACTTGTATTTACTTTCTGTGTGTTTATTAACCTTGTGACGGCATAAATGTCTTAGTGCTTTGAATGTTTCTGGACAAACATCGCAGCAGTAAAAGTCTCCATCTCGGTGGGTCTTCATATGCCAACGGAACATCTGTATCGAGTTGAACATTCTCTTACACACTGAACATTCTTTACTCACTTGTTTCGGTGCTTTTCTGGATTTTGGCTTGCCGCACATGAGCTCCTTATGCATCTTAAGACGTTTCTCTCCTCTGACGGACTTTCCGCATGATTCGCACATCAAGGTTGGAATATGTGAGATTCTTTTGTGTGCAAACAGCTCTTTACCGGTGCCCATAAACTCGCACTTCTCGCAGTGGTACTGCAAAACAACCTCTTGATCATGCATCTTTTTCATGTGGTTGACAAAGCCTGTCTGAGTCATGGACAAAACCCCGCATTCATGGCATTTGAGAACCGGATCATTGCGATAATCCTCGTCTTCTTCGTCATCCATCTCTGCATATGGTACACCCTTTATTGACGGAGGAATTATCTGATCCATTTTGGCTTCTTTAGCGATCATCTTAGGAAGGCTCTTCTTCCTACACTTTCTGACTGGTCTTGCTAAAGCTGATGAAGTGCTGGGTACATCTTCATTCTCTTCCTCTTCGCTATCATCACTGTATCTACCCCGGATGTATTTTGGATGGGTCTGCTCGATATGAATATTCAGTTTGTGCATTGACTGTGCTTCAAATGAGCAATACTTGCACTGCGAGTCACCCTCCCGCACGTCCTCTCCCAGCACATCAGCTACTTGTGCCAGCATCACGATATTAGCCTCCGCTTCATTTGCATCCAACTTGGTTGCTGACCCTTCTTTGTTAAGGTTATATAGGTCCATCCATTCTACCTTGTGCATGCTCCGCATGTGCATTTTCAATCCAATTTCCGTTGTCAACACTCTACTGCAGGCAGAGCACCTGATTCTTTTTGATTTTGATTTCTTTTCTCTCATCCGTTTTTCTTTTCCTAGCATATCTTTTTCTTTTTTTAAGAGGTGTATACCACTCTTCTCCATGAGATCTGATGATAGCCGCTTGACTGGTTTCTTGGTTCTCATGCCCTTCCCTGTGCCTTCACCATCATCAACACTGCAGGCTCCTTCCACGGCTCGTTTTTCTCGACCACCCCACAGAGAGTACCGTTCTCCGAGTGCCCGTGCAATCTTTCGCTGCTTCATATCCCCAAAAATATCATGTGTGTAGATATGGTGGGCGAGCACAGCCGACAAACTGTTAAATTTCATCTTTTTGCCCTTGCAATCAGGGTTATCACATGACCAAGGGGGTTTAGACTTTGGATCAAGACCGATCTTCTTCCATGCCTCATATTTAGAGATGCAAATCCATTTTTTGGGTGCGCCACTATCATCAGAGGTTTCTTTGTTGTCATCTGACTTGGTCATGGATCTTGTTGCTGGTCTTCCTTTGGCGGGCAATTTACTTGCTGATTCAGATTCGGTAGTAGACCCACCTCCATCAGATTGTTTCTTGGTTTGGTCATCACTCTTGTTCTTCTCACCGGGGTTTTCTTTGTCATTGTTATCATTTGATGTGGATTGGTCATCTTTATTGTTTTTCGGGAAATATGTATGGATGATATTTTTGTCGCCTTTCACGAAGAGTGTACTCTTGTTTTTTCTCCTGCGTTTTACCGACCTCTTGGTTGCAGTTCGTTTTTTGGCTCGTGGAGTTGTCTTAGGTACCGGCATATCTGGTGGTCTCACTTCACTCAAGTCTTCTACAGGCTTTGTAGTTTTTCTTTCCCAAGTCACATACTTCCACTTTTTATCTTTCTCATTTTTCCGCACAGCATCCTTCTCTTCCTCCTCCTCAATCTCACCTTCCTCGATTTGCTCCTCCTCCTCCTCCTCCTCATCTATATCCTCAAAACCTGGACCCCAATCGTCATCATCATCACTGTTGCCCCCTTCCATCTGCCTCTCAGATACACTGTCATCCTCCATCTGCTTCTCTGTATTTATCATACTTCGAAAAGGCACATCCACTATGTCATTGCTATCCATTTGTTCATTCTGTCTCTCATGTTCCATACTTATATTCTGTCTCATAAGTTCCTGACTGAGATCAAAACCGTCTGTGGATTGGCTCCTCAGTCTTGTTTCAAAAACAGTCTTGATATCGCATAGTTTACTCTGTACACTAGTTTTAGCTGTGGTATCCCCATTGCCTTCCATTGTTGGAATCGTGGGTTGCCCGTCGAAAGACCACCTGTGAATCTGTTTCATATGATCCGACATTGTATTTTTTACTGTAGAGTAGTAGTTTGGACATAGCTTACACCTGTACACTGGGAACATGAAGACATCCACATTCCTTTCAATTTCTAACCATTCTCTAGAACCCACTACATTTTGTGATGATACTTGGTGCTGACCAGCTGGTACTCTGATGGTCTTTTTCAGACCTAACCTATCATCAACTGGAGGTAATTGATGGGGTTCTGGTCTCTCTTGGGAATGGTGCGTCAGAATTGATGGTCCAGGTTTGTGTGGACTGGACGACATCTGGGAATTTGCCTTCTGTTGACTTAGAAGTTTAGTCAGTGCCTGTAACAATTTCTGCGCTGCTTCGGAGGAACCACCTGGAGAATTTCCAGGAGATGACTGTTGAGCTGTTTGAGCAGGCACTGGCCTGCTATATGGCTTCTTTGCTGCACGGGTAGATTTTGCTTTTCCGCGGGTAGATTTGGATTTTTGCATCGACCATGTGGCAATTCTAGGCTCACTAGGGGTGTCTACTGCAGCCTCTGCACTACTAGTACTAGCCAACAGTGCATTGACAGCCTCTTCAGTTTCATCCACTGAGCCGTGCATGGCAATCTTCTTTTGAGGAACAGTTTTCTTTCGCCTGGTGGTTATTGCTTTTGTCTGAGGGGGTGCAGCAGGAGGAGATTTCATTTGGGGAGGTTTAGCTAGTACAACATGGGGCACTGGGGAAGTTTGCTTTTGTTGATGAGGGCTTGGTTGATTGCTACTGGGAACCACCGGCTGCAGAACCGCTGTAAGACCCGGTGAGCCATCTGGTTGGGTTGCATTGACAAATTTTAAACACAACTGTGGGGCATCAATAATGGACGGTTGAGGGATATTTTGCCCTTGTTGTTTACCTTGTATCACCACAGGCTTTATATCGACACTCTTTTGTTGGCTGTTCTGACCAGTTGATCCTTCTCTCGGTTGGGGGCTTGGAGACTGGCCAGCAGAATTGTCTTGGGCTTTCTGTCTGAGTGTTGAACTGCCATAGATGGTACCAACTCTCACTTGGGGTGATGAGCCATTCAGTTGAGACTGCTGTCCTGGTGGCTGGGCTGCCTTCGGAGAATCCATGTTTCATATCAACTGTACAAGAAATACAAACAATTTAGTAGAAAAATCATAAATTCTGATATTCAAAATAATTGTGCTGCAATAGTATTAAGTACCAGGGTAATAAATAGCAGGGGTATGGGACTCAACGAGCATTTTGCTCGAGTCTGGTCCCTTCAGGACCCAAGCGTGTGTCCGTACGGACCGACCGTGTAAACAAACTTACCGATCTGAAGTCATTTTTTTAAAGTTTAATTTGGCTGTATCTCATATGTTAGGTGGCACTGTTTGTGTCGTCTGCTTTAGGTTTAGACTAATTGAAGTTTACACAGAATTGTTGGAAAAATTCCAAACAAAACGTGCGGTTTTGAAAGTTATGATAAAACGTATGTGCTGGGCGTGTTTTACAAGCCTTAAATATCTAATACTTCACTTTTCATTGTTTATTTTATGTATTTGAATTCATGTTCTCACTTTACACCATACCGTCATTGTTTATGTCTTACGGACTTGATGCAAATGGCGCTGTTGCACTAATGCAAACGGGACCTGTTTTCTATAAGTGCAGAAAAGGACTTTCCTATCCCATATTTGAAAGTATCCCTGGTAATAGATTTTAGCAATGATGCTTCATTCATCTCACTCTAAGCATATTCCAAAGCATGATGGCAAATAAATATTATTTGTGCTATAGTTCAATCAGTTCCAAACTAGCGAGAAATATTTGTTTTTTATCTATCAGCGTGCAGAAGTAATCCAAGCGTACAAGCAAAATGTTGGTATACGCAAGCGTCACACATACAATGTCACTGCGACATTGAGCGCCATGCCAGTGTTTTGTGCGCGACGCGACGCTCTTCTGAATTCATTCACTTCTGGTTGCCTCAATTTTAAACTGACTGAAATATATGCACGAGGAGTGTATGTGCAGATGCACCAGTAGCACCACAAGAAGGTGTGGAAGAACTAGCTAGCTTTCATTATATGTATACAATTGCATCATCATCATCATCATCTTCCTATACTGTGCAGAACCCTCTTGTTGAGTTTACTCGCACATACTGGAACCTAGGAATACAAACATGAGCGTACAGACAACCAGGATCATCCCCTACTCTTTACGAAGGAGTCTGTGACCTTTTAACGTGCTCGGGGATAGATCTTCCGATACACGGACCAACATTTCTATGTGACTTCCGAACCACGGTGCGCTATGAGCATGCCTACTTCAATCTGCACGGTTTGAAGGAGGCATAGGGATGAGACTGTGTTAGTATATCATATTGAACTCAGGCTCAAACGATCCACAAACAGAACTACGGTACACAGCAGTATACGAGCGCTCCTAACCACTGCGCCACCTTGCTCCATTTAGGCGGCCACTTCACATGCTGATGAGATGAATACAGTCAGTTTTTGGCAAACTACATTGATTATTATTTACATATTGACATACGTGTAGACATATCGTTTAATCAGTAAGAAAACATATTGTGTGACAATATAAATTATAGGTGTTATATTTGAGAAAAATATCCCGGTCATGAATCACATCTTTGTCATAAAAAAATTACATCATATGACCCAGATAAATGTTGCAATCATCTGCATGAAAGAAACGTGGCCGGTTCTTAAAATATGGGGAAAAGAATCGCCTATAATGTGTGGTTTTTTTCAAGTTGAATGACGCGCTAAGGGTAACCTTGTTATATATGGTAATCATTGTAAATATAGTCCAAATGGTTAAAGGGGCATTGAGAGATGTATCGATATACTAAATGAGCAAATAACATAAAGATAAGCATCAACATAGCCCAAATCCAAAATGTCATACAATTCCGACATCGCCTTCATGCCAAAATAAGCAAATGACGGCACTTCCGTGGTGAGATTTGCCGCGAAAGTCCGTGAGTAAACGATAGCATAACTTCGGAATTCAGCTCCTTAGTTTCGATATGATCATATCGAAACTAAGAAAATCATGAAATGTTATATGATAAACAGCGAATGTTGGTAAACTGTTTCAGATGGTAGTTAGTATATGCCTAAGTATTACTTTGATGCAAAAAAAACTGATTTCCAGGATAATTGAGGGCGCACTCCCATACGTATCTCTCAATGCCCCTTTAAACTACTTTATACACAAATTTACTAACAATTTACTTCATACTTTCATTTCAGTATAAACTCTGTCTTGACGAACTGCAGTGTATATCCGTCATGTCTTTGAGAGTCATATCTTTAAAGGCATATTATGTGATCTTTTCCAGATAGCGCCCTCTATTCATGATTTTTTTTTAGAAAGTAGATTTTCTTGTACAATTTATGATCAGAAATGTAAATCTGCAAGAAAATCTACTTTCATTTTTTTTCTCGATGTTGAGGGCGTTCCCTGGAAAGATCACATAATATACCTTTAATAGCTATATTCAGGGAGATGACACATTAGGCTATATTTAAAAAATATTTTGTCTCAAAGCTCTTCAGTTTTTCAAAACCTAATGCGGAATGCGGGTTTTTTTTAATAAATATAAAATATTGAAATCCTTGTAAAAGTGACCTTTTGTATTTCAAATGATGTGATCAATGAAAATCTGAAAAATCGGTGAAACTTTGGGATTTTGTTTTGTTGTGAAAATTTTTTTAAATTTAAAATTTTTTAAAAATTTTAAAATTTTAAAAAAAAAATTAATTTTTTTTTCTTTCTTCTTTTTCTTTCTAATGCGCACCAATTAACTAACGCGCGCAGGAGCTTTGAGACAAACCATTTTTTAATATAGCCTTACATGAATTTATGTTGCAATGTAAAACCCAGTGGTGTAGCTAAGTTTTTCATATGGGGGGTGGGGGGAGAAGAAATGATAGTGAACTGACAAGCTTGTTCCGACTCAGTAATGAGCGCAAAGCGCGCAAACATTACACTTTACACTTATTTTTGCTATGATTGAGGTACATTTAGCTCTAAACAAGCTTGTACCCAAAGATATTGCATTTTGGGGACACATGTGTGCGTAGCGCGCGAAACATTTCCATCTGTGTATTTTTGACCATCATAATTCCATGATTCCTCTTGTCAAATGAACTGACAGTGCCTATCTCAACTGACACAACAGTCAATATTGGGGATCACCCCCCCCCCCCCCTCCCCTAGCTATGTCCCTGGTAAAACCTATGGGTCAACATGCGAATATAGTGCATTGATGTAAAACGTTTGACGCAACACATGTATATGCTATGGGTAAAGCTGGTACAAATAATGTAAGCGTCCCATACATGGACAATTGCCTATTTTGTGGCAAAAAAACACCCATTGCAAAAATGCCAATGTTTTGCGCATGGAAAAACATGTACATGTAGCAAGTGCCTTGAAGGCTTGATCCCTTTGCAGTGAAGTGCTAATTTAGACAGTCAACGCCCTGAACGGGAAAGGAAAAGTTGGTGCCAGTGCTCGTGCTTTGAAAGCCAAGGATTCTGCTACAGATTTTTGGAGGACGGGTACCGGCATCCTAAGATTTTGAAATCGAAGTTTGTGTGCGAAATATCTCGAAAAATACAGCTTGAATTAGTACGATTTGTGGACACGATATTGGTACAGTATTTACCTCGGCTGAGTTCGAGTGACTGGTTATTTGGAGAAATATGAGGGATAATGTTTCCGCGATAGGGATATTTATTTTCTATTCGACATCGTCACATCAAAGAAAATGGCGGCGATTCTAGTTATTGTACCCCCGTATATCACCATAATGTTTTTATATACTCCATAACGCTCCGTCGCTGATCGCAAGCGTGGATCACCGTTTTTCCAATCAAGGGGCGTCATTATGTTGTGCCGTAGTTTACTACCCATGTGTGTGAGCGGAAAGAGTTAAAGCGTAGTAGAGCATGAAACTATAGCGTATTGATATGAGTCCCCCAAACGCCACTATACGCAATTCATTGTCAATTCAGTTTTGTGCAGCGCTAGGCTATTTTATGTTTGGTCTCGCCCCTAGAGATTGCCTTAGCCGAAATTTGTGTTTGCGATTACGTCTTCATTAAGTCATCAATGGATTCCAGATTTTGTGAGCATGTACAAATCGCCAATAACTTGGACGAGTTCAAAGTTGGGGTTAATCTGCCTCATATGAGTAAACATATTTGTTTGCCTTGAGAATGCATATTTTCTTAGTACAAGTACAACGATGGTTGATGAGCGTTGCTATTTTTATTTTATGTTTACATAACAAACAGAGCCCCGACTTGTCGCGGTTTTAGTTATACCATTGTAATACATGCTAGTATTCTATTTAAAATCATTGCCAAAGTTGGCCACATCGTTAGTTCGTAAAGCACTATGGGCAATATCCTCATATAGGTCTTACATACGGAATAAAGCACAAGGCAGCAATTGTTTTGCAGTTGTTTTACATTGTAAAAATGATAGCTGCCTTATTCTTTATTCCGTGTGTAAGACCTATTTGAGGATATTGCCGCACTATGAATGTCGACGCTATTTCGAACGTAGAGTGCATAGGTATGTTCATAAAATTTTGAAAATAAAATTATCTCTTTGAAAATGGAATACATTACATGTACATGGAAACAAAGTACTTTGCAATAAAAAATGATGGTTCAACCATGTCTGCAGGCTGAATAATAAACAAGTTATAACCAAAAGTAGTTTGCCTCATATTGCTGAAAACTGGGCAAATCATGCACATTTTAAACCATTTTAGGTAAAAAACGGTTTACTTTCATGATGTCTAGTTGCTTGTGCGGGGTTATATAAACATCAGTGAAAACATCCTAGCCACATCGTACTACATCGCTGTATTAATCTAGGTAAACATGGAGTTTTCTACATATTTTGGTCAACTAATTTTCAAAAAAATGTCGCCCTCTGTAGTCAATGATATGATCATCCCTAGCTGATAGGCTTTACCTTTTAATTGAATATATTATCGACTCGCACATAGAAACGATCGGTTCTTTAAAAAATAAAAATAAATTATCCAAACATTAATAATGATATTTGCGTCCATTTTCAAAATTTTGACATTTGTCGGTCAGACTCAGGCCTACTTAATTAATTTTTTTAAATGCTCATGATTTCTATACGAAAGACATTTTTGTCATGAAATTGATTGCGGCTTGACTTTTTTGTATCACCGATCTCATATGTACCCCCAAAAATGAATTATTTAACCAAATAATGGTATTTGGGCTAATTTTTCAAATTTTGATATTTGTCGGTCAAGCCGAGAATTTTAAAAAAAATCGTTATGATTTCTATGCGAATGACTTTTTTGTCGTCAAATTTTTTGCGGCTTGACTTTTTTGTATCATCGATCTCATACGTACAAAAAAAACTTGAATTATTTAACCAAATAATGGTATTTGGGCTATTTTTTCAAATTTTGATATTTGTCGGTCAAGCCTAGAATTTAAAAAAAAATCATTAGGCCTATGATTTCTATGCAAACAACTTTTTTGTGTCAAATTGATTGCGACTTGACTTTTTGTATCATCGATCGCATATGTACCCAAACAAAATTGAATTATTTAACCAAATAATGGTATTTGGGCCAATTTGTCAAATTTTGATATTTGTCGGTCAAGCCTAGAATTAAAAAAAAAAAAATCTATGCGAATGACTTTTTTGTCACCAAATTGATTGTGGCTTGAGTTTTTTGTATCACCGATCTCATATGTACCCCCAAAAATGAATTATTTAACCAAATAATGGTATTTGGGCTAATTTTTCAAATTTTGATATTTGTCGGTCAAGCCGAGAATTAAAAAATAAATGTTATGATTTCTATGCGAATTACTTTTTTGTGGTCAAATTGATTGCGGCTTGACTTTTTTTGTATCATCGATCTCATATGTACCCCAAACAAATTGAATTACTTTAATAACCAAATAATGGTATTTGGGCTAATTTTTCAAATTTTGATATTTGTCAGTCAAGCATAGAATTTGAAAAAAAATAATTATGATTTCTATGATAATGACTTTTTTGTCGCCAAATTGATTGCGGCTTGACTTTTTTGCATCATCGATCTCATACGTACCAAAAATAAAATTGAATTATTTAACCAAATAATGGTATTTTGGCTAATTTTTCAACTTTTGATATTTGTCGGTCAAGCCTAGAATTACAACAACAAAATTGTTATGATTTCTATGCAAACAACTTTTTTTGTCGTCAAATTGATTGCGACTTGATTTTTTGTATCATCGATCTCATATGTACCCACAAAAATTGAATTACTTAACCAAATAATAGTATTTGGGCTAATTTGTCAAATGTTGATATTTGTTGGTCAAGCCTAGAATTTAAAAACAAAATCGTTATGATTCTATGCGAATGACTTTTTTGTCACCAAATTGATTGCGGCTTGATTTTTTTTGTATCATCGATCTCATATGTACCCACAAAAATTGAATTACTTAACCAAAAAATGGTATTTGAGCTAATTTTTCAAATTTTGATATTTGTCGGTCAAGCCTAGAATTTAAAAAAAAAAATCGTTATGATTTCTATGCGAATGACTTTTTTGTCGCCAAGTTGATTGCGGCTTGAGTTTTTTGTATCATCGATCTCATATGTACCCACAAAAATTGAATTACTTAACCAAATAATAGTATTTGGGCTAATTTGTCAAATTTTGATATTTGTCGGTCAAGCCTAGAATTTAAAAACAAAATCGTTATGATTTCTATGCGAATGACTTTTTTGTCGCCAAATTGATTGCGGCTTGAGTTTTTTGTATCATCGATCTCATATGTACCCACAAAAATTGAATTACTTAACCAAATAATAGTGTTTGGGCTAATTTTTAAATTTTGATATTTGTCGGTCAAGCCTAGAATTTAAAAAAAAAATCGTTATGATTTCTATGCGAATGACTTTTTTATCACCAAATTGATTGCGGCTTGATTTTTTTTGTATCATCGATCTCATATGTACCCACAAAAATTGAATTACTTAACCAAAAAATGGTATTTGGGCTAATTTTTCAAATTTTGATATTTGTTGGTCAAGCCTAGAATTTAAAAAAAAAAATCGTTATGATTTCTATGCGAATGACTTTTTGGTCGCCAAATTGATTGCGGATTGAGTTTTTTGTATCATCGATCTCATATGTACCCACAAAAATTGAATTACTTAACCAAATAATAGTATTTGGGCTAATTTTTCAAATTTTGATATTTGTCGGTCAAGCCTAGAATTTAAAAAAAATCGTTATGATTTCTATGCGAATGACTTTTTTGTCACCAAATTGATTGCGGCTTGATTTTTTTTGTATCATCGATCTCATATGTACCCACAAAAATTGAATTACTTAACCAAAAAATGGTATTTGGGCTAATTTTTCAAATTTTGATATTTGTTGGTCAAGCCTAGAATTTAAAAAAAAAATCGTTATGATTTCTATGCGAATGACTTTTTGGTCGCCAAATTGATTGCGGCTTGAGTTTTTTGTATCATCGATCTCATATGTACCCACAAAAATTGAATTACTTAACCAAATAATAGTATTTGGGCTAATTTTTCAAATTTTGATATTTGTCGGTCAAGCCTAGAATTTAAAAAAAAATCGTTATGATTTCTATGCGAATGACTTTTTTGTCACCAAATTGATTGCGGCTTGATTTTTTTTGTATCATCGATCTCATATGTACCCACAAAAATTGAATTACTTAACCAAAAAATGGTATTTGGGCTAATTTTTCAAATTTTGATATTTGTTGGTCAAGCCTAGAATTTAAAAAAAAAAATCGTTATGATTTCTATGCGAATGACTTTTTGGTCGCCAAATTGATTGCGGCTTGAGTTTTTTGTATCATCGATCTCATATGTACCCACAAAAATTGAATTACTTAACCAAATAATAGTATTTGGGCTAATTTTTCAAATTTTGATATTTGTCGGTCAAGCCTAGAATTAAAAAAAAAATTGTTATGATTTCTATGCGAATGACTTTTTTGTCACCAAATTGATTGCGGCTTAAGTTTTTTGTATCATCGATCTCATATGTACCCACACAAATTGAATTACTTAACCAAATAATAGTATTTGGGCTAATTTGTCAAATTTTGATATTTGTCGGTCAAGCCTAGAATTTAAAAACAAAATCGTTATGATTTCTATGCGAATTACTTTTTTGTATCATCGATCTCATACGTACCCAAACAAAATTGAATTATTTAACCAAATAATTGTATTTTGGCTAATTTGTCAAATTTTGATATTTGTCGGTCAAGCCTAGAATTTTAAAAAAATAATTATGATTTCTATGCGAATGACTTTTTTTTGTTGCCAAATTGATTGCGGCTTGACTTTTTTGCATCATCGATCTCATACGTACCCAAACAAAATTGAATTATTTAACCAAATAATGGTATTTGGGCTAATTTTTAAATTTTGATATTTTATAATTTAAAAAATTAAAACAATTCTATGCGAATGACTTTTTTGTCGCCAAATTGATTGCAGCTTGACTTTTTTGTATCATGGATCTCATACGTATCCAGGTTTTTTTAAAATTTATTCATATAATGATATTTGGGTCCATTTTCCAAATTTCGGCATTTGGCGGTCAGGCAAATTAAAAAAATCCTTATGATTTCTATGCGAGGAATATTATATATAATTGTTGTCGTCAAATTGATCTCATAGGTAACTAAAAAGGTGATAAAACAACAAAATGCAACTACTGGCATTTTTTAAACTGGAAGTGCAAGTGAGTGGCAGTAACAAAACAAGTAAATAAAGATGAATGATCGAATCTTTGACAAAAATAATCACACTAGAGTTAAGATTACATTATGTTGATATCCATGCTGATCAAATTACGGGCGAAATATCTGTTTTCAATCGACTATGAAAACTAATCTCAGTCATTCAATGCATCGCGAGACTGCCGAATTATGCGTATTCGCTGTCAATCGAAAGCAAAACCCATTTTACCGCAAAGCTTTTAATTGCCTCTTTATTCAGTTTAAAGAAATTTTAAGCCAAGTTTTCAATTAGCGTTTGCTTGGACTGTCGGTATACAAAGACGAATTTACAAAATTATTAAATTTAATCGATCGCGGCTATTCCGTTCAAAACGCGCATGTGTGTAATGCCTTGTTTTACATGTAAACAATAATATCATATGCCGCCGGGCGATCAGCTGATCGATGTTGAGAGAACACAATGCGCATGCTATAATCAGTTTCGTTCATCTCTCGTCGGTGATGGCGTAACGAATAAGATAGCCAAGTCGGCCCTCGTGATTGTGAGGATTGTTTGTTTGTTTCGTTTTAACATTATGCATACATTAGGAAGTTCAAAATGATGTTTTGGAATTCAATCAGGCAACTTTTAAATTTGACTATCATGTCACACCTTGTGTACGCAACTTCGTGGAAGGACCCATGTTCATCTTATAAACTGTTTATGTAAAGATTATTACATTACTGTTTCTGCCTATTCTTCTTTGTATATTGTGCATTTTGTGTACAAGTGTGTTTAAATGTGCACTTCACTCAAACTTTCACCAGCCCCATTCCATTTAAATGGAATTTGCATTTCAACTCTTGCTAATTAATAGACAAGCATGTCTATATAAATTACATGCAACAATTGTATTGGTGACAAACGTAATGATATACCACTAATGAGTACTGACTCTTGTCCCTGCGTAGAAAGGCAACATTTTTCTTACCCGCATGGTCCCCGCTAAGTCCTAGGTCCCCTAGGGCCAAGGTTGCAACCGGAAAGTACATTAATCAAATCAAACTTTTTACCTTCACACCTAAATACACTCTCCAGGCCACATCAAACACCAACAGCAGCTCTGTCAGCAATTCATTCTTATGGTTGAATCAAATACAAAGCAAACCCTTTAGAACAAACAAACGGGTTTCAAATATTATCTCCCACACAATAAATCCAAACCACTTCATAATCATTTCATTTTCATACCATCACTCTCCGCCCGTCCTCCATGGTTCTGGTCAGATCCTAACATATCATGTTAAAACCAATACAATGTCAATAACCGCCCTATTGATAACCACTAAATCTGACACCGCTAAACCCCATCAACCGCGAAACTCGAAAACCGCGAAACCCGAGAACCGCTCTAGTTCTAGTAGTGATTCAGAATGATGCATGTATTATAGCGTTAGAAAATGTTGTATCAAAAAATAGTGTTAATGAATATGGATGTACTGAAACTGAAGTGCTAGTTAATAATTTGCAAAGAAATACAAGAAGAAGATTATGGCAACAAAAGGAGATAGCAGGACAACCGTATCCTGTCATAATACCGGTTGATTCTGTTGATAGGCTTTTTACCCGCACACTCCATTTTTACCCAATCCAATGCCAAATTGAAACTAAATAAAGACCAGGCAAAAATTCCAATTGTATGGGTGTAGTACAGTTAGAAGAGAAAAATCCAAAGAATGGTCAAGATTATACAATCAGGCATGATAATGGAGTTTTTGAAAATAGCAGGAAAGTGGTGAAAATTTCCTGAAAGAGTGCGTGAAATTGGGCAAAAAAGGCCAAAGAGGCCATTTTGACTACAAAAAAGTAGGAATTCCTGCTTTTTTCCTGAAGATTCTCATGCCTGTACAATACCTTTCAATGTTGTCAAAGGTTTGGATACCTCGATGTTTCTTTTGGGAGCACTAACCTCGCAAATAAGGCCTAAAAGAAAAAAGGTTTGATTGGCGTAACCTGACCGACCCTATTTTTACCGCTGACAATAAACTTCTTGTGAAAATGTGTATTTGTGCCATTTGTTTTATGTCTGTATGGTATTAAGTGTGCTGGTATATAAAATTTCATAGACGTTTTAGAGATTTAAAAAAAAAAATCCGACCTATACCTACCCTATTTTTTTCTCTGTATGTTACGCCAATCAAACTTCTTTTTTTTTAGGCCTAATGGGTCTCATAAAGGCGAGGTATCAAAACATTGCCTTTGCTAAAATTTGTGAGAATTTGTGGACAACAGGAATTGGCGTAGCCAGGGGAGGGCTTGGGGCACGTGCCCTCATAGTCTATCAGCTACGGGACTTTTAATGGACCAAGAGAGGTCAAGCATCTGAAGGGGTCAGTCTTGTCTGAAATTTTTGTTTGTACTGGATCCGAATATCGACACCTTACAAGCCGCAATCACGGTCTCGGCAGTGTACTTTTCGACCCCTTTGAGGTCAAAAGGTCAAATGTTGATCTATTATAACAACAACAAAAACCAATAATATCAATATTTTGAGGACCTTTAACAACATAGATATCACTGATTAGTTTTAAATGAAAGTAGATCGACCCTTTAACCTTCCAAAATATACATCTCATAGTTATAATGCACTCTGGTCTATTTGTACTAGCTTTCTAAAAAACTTGATGTTGATTTTCAATGCAAAAAAAAAGGTGTTACACTCCTGACAATTTTGGCATTATAATCGGCTGAAATTTTTTTAGACAAAGAGCGAGGGCTAAAATCTTTTGGCATGAATTAATGACTATCTAAGCACACATTTTACAATCATTGGGGTTTCTGGAAAGGACTTTATTGATGAAATAACAAGCAAAAAGTGAAAGGAGCCATTTGTTTTGAAATTGCCCATATATGGTACACAACCTGTGCACCCCGGCAATCACAGTAGCATCAAGGCAGGCAAGAGCCTGACATTGACATTGGAAAAGGGGCACTGACATTGGAAAAGGGTATAGGTGTGTGCCACGCTGAAGATCCCCTTTTTCACCCTCTGCTGCTAGCTCTTATGACCCTTTTGAGCCTGCATTGGTTCTTAAAGACCCCAATTTTTTTGAAAATTCAAAATTTTCAAAATTCCAAAGCCCCAATTCCTCAAAATGTTTGCGTTCTAAAACGAAAAAAACACACGAAAATGTGCGTTCTTGCTAATCAAAATTGAACTATAGGCCAGTTCTCATCAAGACCTACTTTTTTGAAAAAATTAGTTCCTAAGACCCTATTTTTCATCATAAAATCCACTCAGTTCATTTCTGTAGCCCCCCTTTCTGAGGACCTGGGCAGAACACCCCTAACCAAAATAAAGTTGAGTGCCCCCCCCCCCCCCACCCCCGGGGGAAAGAGGTTATCCATGTAATGGATTATCATCCATCTTATCGGGCGTAAATCCTAAACTGTGTTTAGAATTTTCAGAGAGACAATACACATGTTTCTTGACGTTTATTTGATAGCACAATTTCACTCTAAGAACTTAATGTTGGGCACCAATTCTATTGAATGTAGAATATGCTGGGTGTGAATCCCGTTTGATGTCCGTTCTGCCTGGCTACATATCGTCAGCCTGCTTCGATAATTGCCTAACTCACTTTTCAGCAAAATTGAGTTTTTTGCATAAATCGTGACTTCATTACATTATGCACATGCTGTTATAATACCTAAGTCATTGACCAATCAAAAGTGTTGATAAATGAAGAGATTTGTTGCAAAAAGGCCACCAAACCACTCTAACATGTTACTCATTTTGCATTATTGAATTTGCATTGACAAATCCATGGAATTAATCAAATTATTGTATGGCTGTGTTCATCCGTTTCTATATGACTTGGATTAGTGCATCCATGCACGCCAATCCTCAATTGGCATGTATGGATGCACTAATCCAAGTCATATCAACAATACAAGCATCATTCCACATAATGAATATCCATCCATCAATAATGCAAAATGAGTAACAGGTACAAAGGTAACAGGTTTCATACTTTTGTTGTTTTCTAAGAACTAGAAAAAATGAGTTAGGCAATTATCGAAGCAGGCTGACGATATGTACATGTCTAACCTCTATATAATGAGACCTACTTCAATGTGATATTTATGTGTTAATATCGGTCTATAACCTACGTTTTAATGAACCATATGCGTGTAAACAAAGAAGAATAAAGCACTTAGATTGAAGTAAATGAATGTAGGTTTATTCTATAGTCGTGTATCATTCTGTATGTTTGTATACATGTAGAATCTTAATACTAAAATTCACCAGATTGACAACATACTGTAAAGCTGCATATTACTAAAGATATTAATAACAAGGTCTTCTAAAAAACTGGGGGGGGGCAAGTGTTTAAGGTGGCAAAAGGATGAGAAGACTTGGAACGGATCTGTTGAATTTTGTGGAAGTTGGCAAGAGGATCACTATAGGTAAATTAATAATTGAACGAACACAACTAAGCAGCGTATCGCGTACATTGCATGAAGCGCGCACAACCATTCGTTTGGAACATAAAAAAGTAAAAATGTAATATTAAAAAAAAAGTGTGCTCCCCAGTGGAATCGAACCGTGGATTCCCGCTTAACAGCGCAGGTATACATCCGTTGAGATTGTGTCGGATACTGCTAAATCGAAAATTAAAATGTGATATTTAAACTACATTGTCCATTAAAGCACCATTTTATTTACGGTAATAGACACATTTAATAAAAAATATCATTAAAATACTAATTTCGCACTGAAAATCTGAATTTGGCGATATTTTCGCATTTTATACCAAACACTCCTGCCGACTGTATTAAAGACCTCAAATTGCCTGAAACCACAGATAAGGTTCGTTTTTCTATCAATACTTCTTCCTTTATGTATACAATTTACATTATTTAGTAAATACAATAATGACCATGTGACCGTTCATTTGAAAACTAAGGGTTCCGAGTTAAAGGGGTATTAAGAGATGTGGTGGAGGCAGCGCCCTCAATTACAAAAATATATGATAAAAAGTGGGATTTGTATAATTTTACAATTGTATTATGTATGAACTTACACCTATAAGGATTAAGAAAAATCAGCCCTCTTTGTACACAAAACAACGATTCAAAAATGCTCGTAGAGCCGCAATGAGCGTTTTACATCCGACAGTATCCCCCTGCAGAACGTGTGATACATTACGCGAACCATATTTGCATAGAGGGCATTTTTCAATAAATAGCGATGGTATTGTTTTAATCACGTTTTGCTGTGTTTTTGTTAGTAGAAACAACAATAATGACAATTTTTAATGTTCATCTTGAATTCTGAAGTAAATGTTTAAACATTTAAAATTTTCAACACCACTTAATGTCCCTTTAACTCGTCCCCAAAAAGAGAATAAAATTTATGTAGTGATCAATCTGAACTTGTAATTTAATTTTATCGTTTATTTATTTAGTGATAAAATTGACTTAATTTTGAGTTTACCTGATAGGAAAAATGAAATTAAGCATCTCATATTTTTCTGTGAAACATTTTCAAATTTGGTGTTTTTGAATAAAAAGTACTAGGGTAAAACCATCAAAAAGGGTCATTTTGGGTTTAAAAAGCAATTTACAGTAGAATACAATTTGCTTGAGTATATTAGTACCATTTACCAAATATAGACAGAAAATTCTTAACAAAATCATAAATGACATTGATGGCGTAAACAAATAATTTTAGTGATGCTATAGTGAATTCTTAAAATGCTCATTGGTTTTGTTGTTTATGTCCTCACAAAGGGGTGAAAAAGTAAAAAATGTCCACATAGAAACAGTCAAATGAAAGTACACATGTTATGTAGGTAGTTTTTAAAAAACCACCCATTGTATAAAACATGTGTTTGCTATCATAGCAATGCAAAAAAGTATCTTTAACAAATCTTTTTCATTAATATTATGACAAAAGGGATATCCATCTCTTAGGATAATAAAAATGGGGTTGAAAATAGGGCCAATTTGGGGTTTTCATGTTATGTAGGCATTTTTCAAAAAAACACCCATTGTATAAAACATGTGTTTGCTATCATAGCAAGGCCAAGAGTTACTTAAAAAACCCACAAATTTGCCGGAAAAGGTTAACAAAATGGGCAAAAAAATTACATTTTTGGCTCAATTTTTTTTTAATGTGGTCGGGAACCCTCACAAAAGTGATATAGAATGATAGATAAATCAATTATCTTTACAATGACATCAGATTTGATCTTTTTCATTGATTTATGACATATTTTGGCTAAAAATAATGTATTACCCAATATTTGACCTTTGGTGACCTCTGGATGACCTCTGTTTGACCTTTACTTGACCTCTCCCCGGGTACAAAATTCGCAACCATGATTTTCAGATGCGGAATGAAAATACCTTTCCAATGATACATGTTGTGGAGGTGATTACCTCAGGTACATGTAGGGGTAAAATCTTTATTAAAAACCCTAACTCTAGATCACCACACGGCAACAGTATTCTTTTCCGACACCAAAAATTCACCAGAAAGGTCACCCGACCCCCCCCCCCCGGATTTGAACCACGGACCTCCAGCACCAGTGCCTAGATCCTAGCCACTACACCACGGCTCCCAGTCGACACTCAGCAAGTATATTCGCCTCGTTATAAAGCCTGGGTCCATTTTGTAGCCAAAAAACCTGCACGCCGGGTTACAAAAACATTTTTTCTGCCCAGTTGCCGTGTGGTGTAGTAGAGTTAGGGTTATGGCCCTTTTAAGCACTTGGCCGCCATACTATATGGTTTCTCTGTAGTGTGGATCCGCAGATGTGTTTTCAGATTGCCTGTCTGTGTAAAGCATTTCTGACAATATTCACACTGATATGGTTTCTCTTTAGTGTGGATCCGCAGGTGTGTTTTCAGACTGCCCCTCGTTGTAAAGCATTTTTGACAATATTCACATTGATATGGTTTCTCTTTAGTGTGGATCCGCAGATGTGTCTTCAGACTGCTATTCTCTGTAAAGCATTTTTGACAATATTCACACTGATATGGTTTCTCTTTAGTGTGGATCCGCAGGTGTCTACTCAGGTTGCTCGTCTGTGTAAACAATTTTTGACAATATTCACATTGATATGGTTTCTCTTTAGTGTGGGTCCGTATGTGGTTTGTAAGGTGGCCTGTCCGTGTAAAGCATTTTTGACAATATTCACACTGATATGGTTTCTCTTTAGTGTGGATCCGCAGGTGTCTACTCAGGTTGCCTGTCTGTGTAAAGCCGTATTTATAGTTGCCTTTTATACGAAAGATATGGCAAGTTCCTGCTCTATGAATCAAGTTTTCATACCTGTTATTATGTCTTCCAACATGACATCTTAGTCTATCAAATGAATGAAAATACCTTCCACAATGTAAACACACATACGGCTTAAACGAACCCATGGTCTCTCACGAATATATCCCAATATCAAAGGAACAAAAATGTGCAATTGGTGCCGAATCAACTCCCCCAGAGAAAGTACATTAAAGTGTTCCACGCATTCACGTAAAACTTGGTTATATTTCCTGGATCACAAGATTGTATTCGAATACAGATGAGATTTCTTGCCTACCTCGGTGATGAGATGTATTCTAGTTGAGGAATTATTCAGTTTTCTTTACACATGAAGGTATCAATGAACTCATGATCATCATCTGCAGGAAAATATAACATGTAATGTATGTATGAGAGCCAATGATAAGAAATACAAGAAAGTACAATTCTACACCATTATGATTTCTTAGCCTTGTATGTCATGAATGAATGAATGAACTCGACTGATTTATAGATGTAGTGTCAATGCGTTAATATGCATAGCAGTCGAGTGCCATTCACAACAGTCAAGCACTGAGTGAAGCATTCATTGTAACCCCATCAGTAGCTGTTATGGAATGCATTTTACCATCTGACTGCAACCTGCAATCAATCTATAGTTTGATCAGTTCCAAATTGGTAAAGCTCCTTACAGCTGTAAATTAATACAGACGAAAATGGCGTGCATGAAGGTAACACACACATAGCAGTGGATTTCACCAGGGACTTTCCCTGATTTCACACACTAATATTAATAGTTACCAATTTTGCAAATTGATCAGGCAACACTAGATCTCCATACACTTTTTACAGGGATTATATAATTATAGGATAGGTAACTCCACAGACAAAATTTCACCTACTAAAACCAAATTCACGGGTGAAGGTTTTAATAGGGGGCGCAATATCATGGTCGTAGCAAACCAAACAACATGAGACGTGGTGGTTTTTATCGGCTCAAAACATGATTTGTGGCACAGAAATAGTACATCAATGGTAAAAAAAAGCTGATTGTGATTTAGAGTAGAACTGATTTGCTTTGATGGCAGAATTTAGTTCTTATATGACACGAAACATTCAGAATTGGTTATTTGAAATTAATTTACGTATAACAAAATACAAATTTTAAATTGTGGATGCCTTCGTCTGGCAGTGACAGTGGAGGAGCATGGCATTATTTGCATTTTATGAATATTGTTATCAGATCAGTTGGGAAGGACGCTGGATCGCAACGTCACATCGTGTGAGGTCATACATAGTCATGGATGAATATTCATTCACAACGAATGATTGACAGTGTACGCTTAACTTCCGGGTGAAGAACTGATAGAGTGCGCTATACTGTGAACCAAATCTCAACAATGGGCAGATATGAGAGTCATCCCCCTGCTCCCTACACTTAAGATATATGGCTGGACAATTCCTTTTATTAACCAGATTTGTAGTGTCCACTGGAGCACACCAGACTGCTGCTGGTCCATGCTACGTGGCTAGCTCTAGCTCTCTCTTCTTCCTGACCTGGACAACATGCTGTTGACCATCTCTCTCAACTTTATTATTTCATCCTCATTTCTGTTGGATGACTTTGTATTTAATTTATGAGTAGTTATGAATAAATGCAAGTGACTGAAGATATTATATCATTTTGCCACGATTCTACTTACTCAACCAGTGCTTTCCCTTGTAGTGAGTGAGGTCATTTTTAAAATTTCAAACAAAAAACCCTCACATACCCACACCATATGCATGACGCGTACCCGTGTGCTTGGATTACTTTGCACTAAAATTACTGCATTATGAATTCACAGACGCCATTTACGTAACAATATTTGAAAAGTATTTTTTACAACTGTTACACTGTTACGTAGGGGGATGGTGGGGAACCGCGCCATTTTGTCCCGAAGCAATGGTCATGACGTCATATTTTGGTCGATTTTCTGAACTTTTGTATTGGATTTACGTGCAAAATATATGCCCTTGGCATCATACTTTTCCAGGTGTGTGGGTCCACTTTAAATTTCAGATGTTCTAAAATGGATGGATTTCTAACCAATTTGATAATGAAACACGACCCGCAAACCTCAGAATTGAAAAAAAATGCTTAAAACAAGTCCACTTTTTGTGCCTTTGAACAGAGTGTTTGCCGGGAATGTAGAATTACACAGTGTATTAACCCATGACCCCGGTGCATGTTCGCTGTGTATAACAGATCGTAACATGAATAATGCAACACGTCATGTCACAACATGAAGCTTAAGCTTAGCTTCATAACGTAATTCAGTCGCACACCGATTTTAAAAACAGTCATGAAATGTCATAAAACTCAGTAGGCCATTCAGTAATGTTTGACATACAGAAATGTAACATTTCTGTATGTCAAACATTAAAAATGACCTAAATGGCCTCCTGAAGCACATATTAATTGTTAGGAGGGCTTTCCTTGTTTTTTGTAATTCAACACAAGGCTACCTGAATAATGTGAAAGGACTTTGAAATATTGTCATTTTTTCGAGTTTCATGACATTTTATGACATTTCATGACTGTTTTTATAACGGTTGTAACATTAACATACGTTACAACCGTTACGCATTCGGAGAGTTCTCCAGACTCCGATATTGATCAAAATTACCCCCAGTTGGTTTGTTTCAAGTAATTGATGTCCGTCAACTGAAGAAATAAGCACATCCCACATACATGGTCATCTTTTCAAGATTCAGCCTTTTATATTTTTGTATGTCAAGATTGAAAAGTTAACGGTTGTAACATGTGTATGTCAAAATAATGTTACAACCGTTACCATAGGGTTTGTGTAAAAACAAAATGACATTAAGCTAGGATTCTGAAATTTTGCTCGCTATCTCCCTGCTACTTTACAGTAGTGTTGGCCAAATATGAGCTAGAAAATCAATTTGAAACAACATTTAGAGCCACAAACAAACAAAAAAGGTATAATTACTGTGGAAACACCCATATTTGAATGGATCATATGTTCCAAAATGTGGAAATTTTAGAGAAATAGCCAATCAGATATCACCATCTATGGGATTACAAGATAAACTAGATTTGATTCTGGTCTGAGACCAGGGCACGCACCTTGATTTCCTAGGGAATTGTAATAGGAATAGAATAAAACTAGTATGACAACATTTGACCAAATATATTTTGAGTTATCTTTGCAGAACCTAAAATGGGTCAAAAAACATGTTTTTTATAATTTTCTCCAACATGTTCAATTTCATGATCATGGTTGGATTCATTGAACCCTTTTCTGCAAAAAAATGTATACTTTTATATAGACTAAATGAATAATGAAGAAGTTACGGCAGTTTTAAGGAGACTATACCTGAAGGTGCATAGCCCACTTAAATTAAGAATATCCCACCACTGCCACCAAATTGTAACATGCCGAGCTGGCTGATGAAATTGCCTAGTAAATGGTAGCGGGTCTTGACGGGTACAGACAGTGGAGTCAGGTTTAACCCTAACACTACCATACCCCAAAATACCACGACTGGGCACGTTGGTACCACCCGGCGTGGAAGTTTTTTGATGAAAATATGGACCCAATACATACAGTCTGGGCAATACACTGCCCAGAACTGTGCTTGACAGCCGTGGTGAAGTGTGGAATCCCTCGCCTGTGGTGCGAGAGGTCCCTGGATCAAATCCCGGGGGGATCGGGGGGATATTTTGGTCGATTTTCCGCATTGAAGAAAAAATTCTGAAAAAAGTGGGGGGAAGTGTTAGGGTTAACAAGCAATTTTTTGATATTTTTTTTTTTTCTTCAAAAATTTTCTAAGTTTCGTTAATATAACCCTAACACTACCATATACCCCAAAATACCACGACTGGGCACGTTGGTACCACCCGGCGTGGACGTTTTTTGATGAAAAAATGGACCCAATACATACAGTCTGGGCAATACACTGCCCAGAACTGTGCTTAACAGCCGTGGTGAAGTGTGGAATCCCTCGTCTGTGGTGCGAGAGGTCCCTGGATCAAATCCCGGGGGATCGGGGGGATATTTTGGTCGATTTTCCGCGTTGAAGAAAAAATTCTGAAAAAAGTGGGGGGAAGTGTTAGGGTTAATGGATGTTGACTTTTACAGTCTCTTAAAACCTACATGTACACTCGTCAAAAGAAGTTCCTTGCCACTTAAATTAAATTAATATTTAATAGAATATATATAATTATATATACAAGGAGAGTTGCATGTCTTCTTTCGTCACGTAGAGTGCTCAATCCTTTCGGAGAGCAATAATATACGGGGAAGAAGAATACAAATAAATTTACTCCATATTTATTTCACAACAGTCTGTTTCGCCCAAAGGCTCATCAGGTGAATGAGAGACTTACTATAGAAAAACATTAGGTATATCAAGAGACATGGATGGATGCACACAAAGCAAAGTGTTACAAAATATGATCAATTATGAGTCAACTGAGTGTAATAGATAAGTGCATGGATTAAAGCACTCAAGAGGGAAGTCATGACAAAGCATAATACATACAATTAACTACAATTTCGGACCGTGACAGAGATATAATCAACCACGCTAAGACGACACTGCTTTTCCACGACAACTCTCCATGGCACAAATCAAGACCTCCCCACCAATTTGATGTCACTATGGGATCTTATGATGGAGCCGAAACTTGTGAACTTGTAGGCACATATCTCCTCCACAACATTAAACATATGTTTGACAACGTGGGACTATACAGAGACGATGGGTTAGCAATACTACGCAATCACTCACAACCCCAGGCAAACAGGGTCGCGAAGCAGCTCATCGCAGAATTCAAGAAATATGGACTCAAGATAACAGTCGACCAAGGATTAAAAACCACCAACTTCCTGGACGTCACATTCAACCTGAACGATGGCTCGTATCGCCCATACACTAAACCCAACAACCACACCCATTATGTCAACAAGAAATCTAATCATCCTATGAATGTTATCAACACCATACCTGCATCTGTCAACCAAAGACTTTCGAATATATCAAGTGATGAAAACCAATTCAACGCCACTAAATCCCCCTACCAAGAAGCCCTTAATGCCGCTGGACACGAACATGCACTCAAATTTGATGCCACCCTCAACAGCTCTTCTAACACACGCAAACGCAGTCGTAACATCATATGGTTCAATCCCCCGTTCAGTAAACATGTGTCTACTAATGTTGGCAGAAAGTTCCTGCACCTCATAGACAAACATTTTCCAAAGGGGAATCCTCTAAACAAAATCTTTAACCGGAACAATGTTAAAGTTAGTTATAGCTGCATGGACAACATGAGCAAAATCATCAACTCACACAATAAATCTGTCCTCCGTGAACCCACCCCAACCCCAAACAAAACTTGCAACTGCAGGAAACCCCAAGACTGCCCCCTTACTGGTAATTGTCAGACTAAATCCGTGATTTACCAGGCAACAGTCACCACCACTACAGACCAAGACTCCAAATTGTACATTGGATTATGTGACACTACATTCAAAAAAAGGTGGGACAATCACAAATCATCATTCAAACTGGACCACAAAAGGAAGCAAACTGCACTCAGCAAACATGTTTGGAAACTCAAGGACAACAACATGGATTTCAACATTACATGGTCAATCCTCAAACATTCAAATTCCTATTCTAATGTCTCCAAACGCTGCCAACTACATGTATGCCTGTGGGAAAAGTATTTCATCATTACCGCGGATAAATCGATAACTCTAAACACTAAATCTGAACTAATCAGTAAATGTCACCATGCCAACAAGTTCCTACTTAAGAACATTGATGCCTCATAATACCCAATCTACCTGTCTTCCACCCCCATTGATTATGTAGTTAATTGTATGTATTATGCTTTGTCATGACTTCCCTCTTGAGTGCTTTAATCCATGCACTTATCTATTTACACTCAGTTGACTCACAATTGATCATATTTTGTAACACTTTGCTTTGTGTGCATCCATCCATGTCTCTTGATATACCTAATGTTTTTCTATAGTAAGTCTCTCATTCACCTGATGAGCGAAACAGACTGTTGTGAAATAAATATGGAGTAAATTTATTTGTATTCTTCTTCCCCGTATATAATTATATATATATAATTGTATATATTCTATCAAAATAAGCAGAAAGTAATCCTCTAACAGCTTAAAGGGGCGTGTACATCTCAAGTGTTTGTCCTGGACAAAAGTCACATGACTCCCTATGTATCTGAGTCTCCGTGTTTCCAAGTAATAATACCCATGGTGCAATAGATTCGCCGCGAATTTTAATCGATCAAACGTAATGGTGAAATTTATTTACGAACGAAATAGGTGTCTAGAATCGTTTCAAAAAATAGTGTTATGCATTATAATGAAATCAGAATTACAATCTCCTTCAGCATAAAATCAACTTTTGGGCGATAACCCATGTTAAAAATGCACACCAATCGAAATATAAAGCATTTTAGCCTCCGATTTAAGAGATATTTGTATTTTGAATTCTATGTAATGCTTTTCTTCATAACGTTTATGTATAGCCTTCATTAGCTCAATCGTCAAAGCGCCGGCTTTACAATCATGAGGTCAGTGGTTCGACTCCTGGGGATGGGGTTTTTTCTTTTCTGTTTTGTTTTGTTATTACACTGTTTGTTTTTATAAATTGACAGGACTGCTTATCGTTCGCTATATTTATTGAATGTTAAATATGATACTTTTTTCTTTTGCAATTTCACTGCGATAAAGAATGTTCTGTAAATATAATTGTGTTTACTACTCCGTAGGCCTACATTGAATGGCCCTAGCTAGTCTATGAACATGATCTGCAAAGGCCAATTGTTATGTAAATAAGATGCCAGTCGGCTTATGTCCGTGAATCGATTTTCCTATTTCCTACACTACCGATATTTGTAATTTGCTTCACAATTCAGAGAAGAGAGTTGTATCTTCAAAAGTACATTACGCGGTTCACGGCTTTCACGGCCTGATTTGGGCGACAGTTTTGGCGTGGATTTGATACCGTGCTGAACTCATCATGCTCATTGCTGCGAAAGCGTAATTATAAAATGCTGGCGTAACGTTTTAATGGAACTATTTTGAATTCGTGAAAATTATCAGATTTGCCTAAATTGACAATTTTTGCAACCAAGCTTAATTGCTTTAGGATCACGTGAGCATAAAATAAATAAAAATGTTAGACTTGACTTGAGTGTCATATCGACTATAATCTAATTGAACGCAACTATACAGATATAGTGCTCATTATGGTTATTTCGATATAACTAAAATAAAATGATACGAGTTGTTCGGAATTTTATTTTATTTAAACCTTGACTGTAAATAAAACAGATACAAGTCACTGCCCGGGTCGATGACCTTTTCAGACCTTTCATTCACAATTTCATGGTTTCTTAAATGAGAAAACATTATACACATTTTGAACAAATAAAATTATATGCGAGGATAGGCCTATTCGTTTGTGTTAATTTTCCACAAGAACAAATGAATTAGATGTTGTCCATATTATTGGTCTAATACATACATCACCTGATAATTTACAATGTACATGTATATCCCGCTGCATATAGTTTGCAATAGTGAACATTATTTTCATGACGTCAGTTTTCAGCAATGTCAAACATGTCAAAAGTAAAGGTATTTTTCCCCCGAGATTGACTACAGTTCTCTGTTGTCAATTTCAATGGTACAAAGATCAGGAAAAATTGTAGGTTACGCTATTGTTCCTTTATTGCCAACTACCTTTTCTATTATATAAGCCAGTTTTAACACTTTCCACGTGGCAGGCGTCAGACGACATTCTAAAATGTCTCAAACTATTGTCAAAATTGTTACATTTCATAACCACACTTGGAATCAGCATGTGAAATGCATTGAAATAAATACAAACATGCCTCGTATTGGTTCAGTAATCCTTGAGATAGATTGGGAAAGATTTCTGAACATCTGTTTTTATATGGTAAAACCAATAGCCGCGTGGAAAGTGTTACGCAATATTCCGTAATTGTAGCTTTGAATCTCAGCTACAAGTATATTGATATCAGTACCATATGTTCAGTGAAAACCAAATTTCCATTTAGTGTGAATTTCTGTGAAATAAGGTCAAATATAACCGGTCTAAATTTCAGATATCTCTTTCACTTCACAGACTGCAAACAATAGAATTTGATATTAAATTGCATTTTGATTATCCAGATCCAGGTCAAGACAACCATTAAGCTTTACCCTCCCCTATAAGAAATACTGCAAAAGTAGTTTGTTTTTGAACTGAGATATATCAATTACAGGACTAACTGAAGATGATTCAAGTCTCTTCACGAATTGATTTTCTGTACGGTTGACTATCTGATTGGTTATTCTGAAGGTTGCACACACAGAAACTCATAAAGATTCTAAAGATTTAACATAAGAGGCATCACTATGACATACATTTTACAATGAATGTGACCGATTAGAAATATTCCAGATAATTATGCTAAAAGCATAGTAATACATTGGAGTTCATATTATGCTATCTGCAAGTACAAAACCTTTAACTCTTGCAATATGATCGTTCCATATTATATTTAGATATAATCCAACAGTAATTCCATTTTCTGTGTTGAAATCGCAGTCTTAGATCTATCGATACAATACGGAGAAAAACAGCAAAAACATGACTGTATACATTTTGAGGGTAATTTTCCGTTTTCGCTGTCCAAAATCTCTCTCTCGTCTTGACCACATCATACCACAGGTGAAACAGATATTTTATTTGTACTGTGAAACACTGTGAGACTTAAAGGCATATTATGTGATCTTTTCCAAGTAGCGCCCTCTATCATTGATTTTACTATTGAAACCAGATTTTCTTGCAGATTTGCATTTTTGATCATAAATCATAAAGATCTTCTAAGTTACAGATCGATACGATTTCTAATTACTGAAAATAGATTGTACCGAGCGGTACAATCTTTTTTATTTTAAATTTTACTCTAAATTCACTCTAAAACTATGATTTTGAGGTTATTAGGAATCGTATCACTCTGTACCTTGGAATATATTCATGATTTATGATCAGAAAAGTAAATCTGCAAGAAAATCTGCTTCCAATTTTTCCAGGATTGAGGGCGTCCCCTGGAAAAGATCACAGGTGGGTATGCCGACTAGTTTTATGTTTAAACTCAACATTATAAACATGATAGAGGCGACCGTCGTAGCGGGTGCGCCAACAAGTGGCTCAATAAGTTGTAAAATAAGTTTTTAACATTAACAATTTCTGAGGCCCCATGAGCTATAAAATGTTTGATTGTATAACTCAAAACAATACACATTGAAATCACTTTCAAACATGGTAAACACGTGCTCATTCTTCAGATTCCATCCATGTGGGTTTTTGCAATAGAAATTGTCAAAACTTCAGTGTTATGCTAACATTACATAAATGAAACGTATTCCAAAGTGTTCAGAAAACATTTAAGTCAAATGCGCAAAATTGTCTGTTTCCAATTTGGTGCATTTATTCATACACAGGCTGTCACAAAATGATATACCCATCGATGCCCAAATTTGAAATACCAGGGTTTGAGTAAAAACTAAGAATGTATCGCCATTTTATATGTTCATTCTGTTTTGAGACAAAATCGCAACTTAACAGTGGACTAACCACACACCGTTGCTTCAATTGCTTGACAAATCTACCACTGTTTATTATATGGAAGTGACTATACGACCTATCACCGGGTAGCCAATTGCTTCACCAGACTATACAGGGTGTATCAAAAAAAATTGGGACACTTTTTGATGATGGTTTAAATCCTTGTTAAATCACTGAAGCATGACCAATTTTTATTTTAATGTAAAGAACAACCGATAAAGATAAAATCCTGAAAAGATGAGAAAAATCCATTATTAATTAAGGAAATTGTGACCTATTAGGCAAGGCAGAAAAATCCATTATTAATTAAGGAAATTGTGACCTATTAGGCAAGGCAATCTATTTTGTAGTATGTACAATGGTCATTCACACAATAACAGTAGAGGAACGTGCACACTATCTATGCCAATTCTACTTCTTATCATGCTAATGAACCATCTACAGTGTGGGTTCGAGAACTTTTTTAATTTGCACAGAATATGCATGCATCTGATTTGTGGATTAGGCCTATTTAGCCAGTATTGATTTGTGCCAGAATTAAATGGATTACCAAACTAATCTTTGCTATTGACTGATAGATTATTTTCTATGTTTATAATTATTGAAACGTATTGAAACGTAAACCATGTTATTTACTGGACTATACATGTAAATCCCATTGTACAAACCAGTAAATGACATGGTTTACGCAAATTATGCTAGTGTTCTTATTTTTCATCGGATTGATCTCATGTCTTCAGGATATCATAATAATTAATTGGGCTTTACATTGAGACTAAATTGGTCATGGTCCAATGATTATGACAAGTATTACACCGTCATGAAAAAGTGTCCTAATTTTTTTGATACACCCTGTACAACCTATGGTACCAGACTGTACAACCTATAGTTAGGGTAAGGGTGATTGTTAGGTAGGGTTATGGTCAGGGTAAGGGTAAGGGTAAGGGTAAGGGTTAGGGTTATAGGGTTAGGGTTAGGGTTAGCCTTATGGTTAGTTAGGGTTAGGGTTGGGTAAGGTAGGGTTAGGCCAAGAAAAATAAATTGTTTGTCCACGTCCGACCGACCGTGTACCTGTGGTGCCGACCGTATTCTTTTTCTTTTTTTTCTTTTTTTTTTTTTAAAACAACATTTTTAGCAATTTGAACGGCCAAACGGACCGTTTTATTCCTGATTTCGTATGACATATTCAATCTGGTCTTTATAACACCACCCCCCAATGCGCAATCTCGTGTAACATGATGTTTATTGCGTGAACTTGGCACCCGCGGGGACTATTAAAAGGACTAAATGAAAATTGTTCGCACGTGCAAGTGATGTCATTTTTTATACTGTAAGAAAATATGAAGAAATCTAGTTATTTGTTCCCAAAATGTTGCTCAACGGCATGAATATTAATTTCAACATAGTATAAAAAGTTGGGGTAGTTAGTACAGGAAAAATAGGTTTAGTAATACTCTCACGTTTATATTTCTAACAAAACTTCAACACAACGTTCTTTCGCTTTCTGTAATAATGGCGGCGACCTCAGGCCCGTAACTAGGGGGGGGGGGGGGGCGGGGGGGCGGAATCTGAAAAAGTCCTTTTTTTGTACCAATGTACCTTTTTTTGTACCAATGTACCTTTTTTTGTACCAATGTACCTTTTTTTGGTACCAATGTACCTTTTTTGGGTACCAATGTACCTTTTTTTGTTACTAATGTACCTTTTTTTGTGAAAACGCCCCTCACCTACCCCAATTTTCCGAAAAACACCCCATTTCCCATTTTGAAAAGCGTTTTTTCGGGCCGTTTGGGACTAAAACATGTCCTAACTTTTATTGTCAAAGCGATGTGTTTTGTGTTTGGACACAGTATCCATGCCGAATTTAAATTCCCAAATACAATATCCGTATGAAAAACCCCAAGATCTTTTAACACTCCGACCTACCGACTCTACACTGCAAAAACACCGGTGTTAAAAATAACACCAATGGTGTTGTGAGAGGTCCACACCAACACCGGTGTACCGGTGTTAAATTCTTGGTGTTATATCAACACCATGTAGTGTCATTTTAACACTGCAAGTGTGACGAATAACACTGTAAGTGTTAATGTAACACCAAGATAGTGTTGAAATAACACTAATTGGTGTGGACCTCTCAGAACACCGAACAGTGTTATTTTAACACCGGTGTTTTTGCAGTGTACCTTTTGTTGGCCTTAGGGTTAGGGTAAGAGTTAGAGTTAGGGTTGGGGTTAGGATTAGGGTAAGGGTTGCTGCTGGATCATCGGCTGTATAGCTTTTCACGAAATAGCTGCACGGTCATTTGTATATAGCTTTTGCCTATAGCAGCTTGGATTATATTATATTGAGATCAAATTCAAACATCCTTTTCGAGCCGCGAAATCCGTGAACCGTCCTAGCTGAGTTTTAAATATATTACTCAGAAACTACAAATGGTGGTGTATTTATTTCAACAATAATAATACAGGCACATTGATTTGTATTACATAACGGCTGGCATTTACTTTACAAGTTTAGCTCAATCGATAATAACACACAACGAGTTTCTATTGTATTGGCCTGTTGCATGAGTAGGACAGTGCGGTGGTATACCGCGGTACATGTCACCTTTCATGATGCCATGTACACTAACCAGTCAGTGGAAAATTAAAATGAAATCGTAAATAATTCCACATTCCAAAATAAACTATAATGGAACAATAATGAATGATTATACGAAATGATAAATAATATCGAAAACTAATTTTAAAAAATGTATATAAACGATTAAATAAAATGTCAAGCCGTGATAGGATTCGAACCCACGACCTCCGGATTACTAATCAAATGCTCTACCGCTGAGCCAACCATGCGCTATGTAAACTCGATAACAAACAAAAGTAATATGGTTCAACATACCACTCTTCTATAAATTAGATGTTTAAAATGCTTTATATTTCTTAATCTTTGCAGTTTTAAGATAGTTTCTCGCACAAAATTTGTTTATTTACTGTTAAAGAATGTAATTCTGATTTAAATGTAACGAATAACACTACTTTTTGAAACAATTCTAGATATATTATATTTCGTTCGTACAGCATTTTGTCGATTTATGTGCACATCTTTTACGACTAAGAATTGCATCATGGGCTTTTTGCCGGGCACGCCAGGACTTGGGAGCGAAGCGAGTCATGTGATTTTTGTCCAGGACAAACACTTGAGATGTACACGCCCCTTTAACATGGAATTTAGACATGATCACTCATGCATGGCAGATCCCATTCACTTGACAATGGCAAGAAGATTGCAAAAAAATGGATAATCCCTCCATTCAAATGACTGTAAATGCTCATTTCTTGCAATTTCCTTTTACGCACCTTACCATTGCTTAATGAATGTGCTCAGCCATGCATGAATGCGTACATCTTAATTTAATACAGACATGATAGAGAATTATTGTCTGCTTATTTTGACATGCAATTGTTTAATTTATATTAAATATTTATGTGAAATATTTGAACTTCCATGAGTGGCAAGGAACTTCTTTTGACGAGTGTACAATAACAGTTCATAAACATAAGCCCTTTCAGTTTCAAGTTAACTTTATTATTAACCCAATTGATCACCGATGTATGCCAGTTTACAGTAAATGTTTTCTCAGAATTACAGTTTGTCTGAATTTAGAAAGCAAGAAACTAAAATATGTGGAGTGCATTGAAAGTGTCGAATGCACTCTGCGTGTTCGTCGTTCAATGCGCGTACCACACACTTTGTTTTGATTCGTTGTTCAGGATTTGTGGGTTTCGCCAATTTTTACTGCGGGTGTTAGCAAACTTGTTAACATGCTTTTATTCGTTATTACATGTAGATCAAATTGTGATTTTTGATTTGTATAGTGTCGTGTATGAATAGGTCAATACAAAAATCAATGAACATGCGCAAATGTCGATATGCTCACAATATAGCACTCCCCCTGCGGGTCGTGCCATTATTCACACATCAACATTAGCACATGTGCATTGATTTGTCTAATTTCTCTCGAAACGACACATATGCATTTATTGACCTACATAAACTATCAACTGTAACCTAAATACTCCTGAAAGGAAGTCCCAATTTGGAATTGTCTTGCCCTAATTACTTGAATCCTAGTTTTATCTCCTGGAATCCCCAAGACTACAATGTTTGGGTTGCTCTTCCACTTGGTTAACTCTCTATACAGTTAATTCAGTTGCCCCCCCCCCCTGACAGAATTTTGTGTGCCCCCGCCCCCCCCTCTCCGAATGTAGTGCTTATATGCGTTTTAACTCTTTAAAAATTACCATTTTTCGCCTGGTTTTTTATAAATAAAGGAAAATGTTATAGAAAAAACCTATTAAAACCCTGAGAATTGACCATTATATGTTGACTGTGCTGCTTTTTTGACTGTGCAATTTTTTTTTTGAATGTGCGCAATTTATTGACCTCACACCCCCCCCCCCCCCCCCCCCCCCCCACTTACGTGAAATTCACGAGATGACCGACTGAGAAAAAAATTGGGGCAACCTTTTACGAAAATTTTAGAATTCTTGCCCCCCCCCCCCCCACCCCTGAAAAAAATCCTAGCTACGCCAATGTAAGATTCCACTATCTTTACATCTAGTCCCACAGAAAATGCCACCGGTTTTGTGAGGTTCACAATCAATTTCTCAACTTTTACAATGCATATTCCTGACTCAGCACAATTAACTTCTCAATAGTTTACAATGCACTCAGAATGTTAAATTTATCGTAAATAAGATGGTATTGATATACATACGAGGGGGTATCATAAAGTTTTAGAAATCACCCAGAAGTGAAGGAGCCAGAAACTTAATTTTGTTATGTGATCCTTTAGACATCTTTACTTAGTCCCTGTGCAAAGTTACACATTTCTCCTACTTTTTATTACCTGTCCACAGACCGCCATTGTAGAGATCCTCAGATTGACCGCCATCGATTGATTCTCAGATTGTCTCAGATTGTGTTATTCCCAAAACAGCAATAAATAGTTTAAAGTGTTGACAGAAAGGGTCAAAGGTCATGTAGGGGTCATTAGAGGTCAATGTGTGTACACCCCATGTTACCCATAAGTTTATTGTCACCAAGCTTATTTGTAATGACCTTTGACCTCTTTCTGTCTAAACTTTAAACTATTTATTGCTGTTTTGGGAATAACACAATCTGAGACAATCTGAGAATCAATCGATGGCGGTCAATCTGAGGATCTCTACAAATAGCGGTCTGTGGACAGGTAATAAAAGGTAGGAGAAATGTGTGACTTTGCACAGGGACTTAGTAAAGATGTCTGAAGGATCACATAACAAAATTAAGTTTCTGGCTCCTTCACTTCTGGGTGATTTCTAAAACTTTATGATACCCCCTCGTACATTCCCAAATTCAATCACCATATTTTACCACACGTTTGTGTGGATCACAACTACTTTATCAACCTTTTTCTGACCCAATTTGAACTTCGAAAGCTGGCTTATCACATATAAATTAAAAATAACACATTCCAGTGAAAACTTAACCTTGTTGATAGTCTCTAGGCACCAGGGATCAAAATAATTTTTAGGGATTTTTTAAAGGAAAAAGTTCAAATTGACACAAAAAAGACTAGAAACACTTTAATGGAAAAAGCTGGCGAAAGAATAGACTACAATCCTGGAAAAAAGCCTTGGAACACTTGCGTGTGATTAACGGAAAAGTGTCACCCCCACTCCCCCGTACAATGTTGACCAAGGCCAGTGGCTCCTGCAGCTTGCCAGAGTGTCCCAACATTGATCGATGGGGGTGGGGAAGGAAAAATCTCATTTGAACAATTTCCGTTTGTAACAGAAGACACTAAGTATCAATACATGCACACAATACCCAGCACGTGTGCTCAGCTCAGCGTTCGTGTTCCAAGGACTTTTTTCCAAGATTGTAGGTCACCGCTTCCCTCTATATGGCGGACCAAATATAGGGACTGGGAAAATAGTACGTCCAAAAGGTGTGCATTTACTCGTATAATTCCATGAGTATTTAGCATGAAGAGCTTTGTTGCAAAAGGGCCTCCGTCCACTTCTACATGTTACTAATTTTGCATTATTGAATTTGCAATTTGCAATTATTGTATGGCTGTGTTCATTACTGTTTCTTCACTGCCGCGCAAAAGTATTTCTCCCCCTGGAAGCTTGCAAGTTATCACTGTGTTGTCGACAAAGTATTAAACCATCAGACCCAATTACCATTTCATTGTGTTTATTGTACATTTTATACCAATAAATTCATGTTTCCTATTCAGATTCATGATTTAAAAAGCATTACAATTCATGATTTTACCGAGCAAGTCAAAATCCCAATGTAAAATCGCTTTAGTAAATCACCTCATGAATATCAATTAGCTCATTATCGGCAGTGTAACGCTATAAGAATTTTCAACTGGTGATGAAAAACTCCATGTGCAAAACTTATAAATGATAATTGGCATGCGCAGTTTATTGGAATACTTTTGCGCGGCGGTGTATATGACTTGGATTAGTGTACATGTATATCAATCATGCACGCCAATTGAGTGAGGCACCAACAATACAAGCCGCCATTCCACATAATGAATGGCCATCCAATTAATAATGCAAACTGAGTAACATGTAGAAGTGGATGTAGGCCCTTTTGCAACAAAGCTCTTCATATGAGAATATTCATACCAATACCGAGCATGCGCATTTGTACACAGCAACAACAGAAATAGCATCAGATTGGTCCAATTCAAAGGCAGTGATTCTAATGATCGTCACACTGCGCCACAGGGATCATGCGCCCTACCACGTCGCGGTGTACAAAGCTACGTGAAACTACAAGTGCACTGGTGCGTGAATATGCTCATGTTTATTCATAAGTTTATCACTGTATTTTTTCCAGCCTTTGAGCACCCTCGCAGGAGCCGTGTGTAAAATTGAATTACCTTTTATATGACACCTTGTTTGTTAAAATAGGAGCTATACTTAATACTTCTCTTTAAAAATATTCACAAAGTTTTAGAAAAAATACCATTTTTTTGTGAAGTACTAACAACATTCCCACTAGTTGGGGCTAAGGGATATTTGGTTCTGTTTCTTCTAAAAGCACCAAATTGGGCTCATATGTTGCTCATACCATACTCTTTTGATGTATGATGGATGCCAAACTTTGAGCCTTCTGGGACAGCTATATTGGCCAATTCCAATATGGCCGCCATACTGGGGGATCAAAAAAATCGTAAAAGGTTGTTGACCTTTGCTTTAGGGAGTCAAAATTTGAAAATGCTCCGATTTTTACAAACGATATCTCAAATTGTTTTTAGATCACAAGGGTTCCAAATGGTAAAAATTGTAGTTGTTACCATGTGGAGTGGTTTTTGTGCCTTGTATAGGGTCAAAAGGTCAAATTCTATAGGCGTATATAGGGATTGTGACCTTTTGACCCTGTATATGGCACAAAAACGACTCCAGGTGGTAACAACTTACATTTCTTGAACCCTTGTGATCTGACGAACAATTTGAGTTATCGTTTGTCAAAATCGAAGCATGTTCAAATTTTGATCCCTCTTAAGCATCGGAAGTGGGGCAAACTATACATTTTTAGAATCCTTGCGCTCAGACACAGCTTTTTGTCAGCTTAATTTTGTCAGCTTAATTGAAGCAATTTGAATTTTTAATCCCCCAGTATGGCGGCCATAATGGAATTGGCCAATATGGCTGTCCCAGAAGGCCCAAATGTTGGCATCTATCATAAATCATAAGAGTATGGTATTGGTATGACCGTATGAGTAACCTACGAGCCCAATGTGGATACAAACTATGTTTACGTTATTTTGTATACACTAATTTTACATGTAAACCTCACTAGGACTTTTAATATATAAATACATTACCGTGACTACAGTCGTTTTAGTTTGTCAATCAACATATTTTATACCATAAAATGCAAATCTGGGAAACCACCGTGACCTAAGGATGAGCCTTTCTCCTCCCTAACCATCTGAACCTGGAGGGGTCTGTGAACCCCATTGACAGTCAATCAACTCTTGAATACCATGTGCTGAGGCTAAGGGAACTTTGCCATCTAGACAACACAGGCCAAAGGTTGATGACCTCGACCTCCAAGCAGAGGTGGGTGTGTGCAAGCACAGGAGATGTTAGACTCTCAATCCAATTTGTTTCCAAGTAATTTTTTCAAGTTATCTTTTTCAAGTTATTTATTTATTTAAAGTTATTTATTTATTTATTATTGATTTAAATTTATCTTATCTAAATTTATTTATTTGAAGTTATTTATTTAAAGTTAGTTCCATCAAACTTGGGAAACCTATGGTACAGTGTAAATCCCGAGAAATGCGAGGGCATGGCGATGGCCGCGATGTAATTTGAGCCATGCGCGTGATACATAACGCAAACCATATTTGCATAGAGGGCGTTTTTCAATAAATAGCGATGATATTGTTTTAATCAAGTTTTGCTGTGTTTTTGTTACGTCACATACAAACAAACAAAATGGCAATTTTTAATGTTCATCTTGAATTCTGAAGTAAATTTTTAAACATTTACAATTTTCAACACCACTTATTAATGCCCCTTTAAGTGTGGATCCGCAGGTGTCTATTCAGACTGCTCCTAAATGCAAACCATTGTTGACAATATTCACATTGATATGGTTTCTCTTTAGTGTGGGTTCGTATGTGGGTTGTAAGGTTGCCTGTCTGTGTAAACCATTTCTGACAATATTCACACTGATATGGTTTCTCTTTAGTGTGGATCCGCAGGTGTTTTTTCAGGCTGTCCCTTACTGCAAAGCATTTTTGGCAATATTCACACTGATATGATTTCTCTTTAGTGTGGATCCGCAGGTGTTTATCCAGGTGGCTTTTCACTGTAAAGCATTTCTGACAATATTCACACTGATATGGTTTCTCTTTAGTGTGGATCCGCAGGTGTTTATCCAGGTGGCTTTTCACTGTAAAGCATTTCTGACAATATTCACACTGATATGGTTTCTCTTTAGTGTGGATCCGCAGGTGTTTATCCAGGTGGCTTTTCACTGTAAAGCATTTCTGACAATATTCACATTGATATGGTTTCTCTTTAGTGTGGATCCGCAGGTGTTTATTCAGGCTGCCTGTCTGTGTAAAGCATTTCTGACAATATTCACATTGATATGGTTTCTCTTTAGTGTGGGTTCGTATGTGGATTGTAAGGTGGCCTGTCCGTGTAAAGCATTTTTGACAATATTCACACTGATATGGTTTTTCTTTAGTGTGGATTCGCAGGTGTTTATTCATACTGCTCCTCTCTGCAAAGCATTTTTGACAATATTCACACTGATATGGTTTCTCTTTAGTGTGGATCCGCAGGTGTTTACTCAGGCTGCCTGTCTGTGTAAAACATTTCTGACAATATTCACATTGATATGGTTTCTCTTTTGTGTGGATCCGTATGTGGGTTGTAAGGTGGCCCGTCTGTGTAAAGCATTTCTGACAATATTCACATTGGTATAGTTTCTCTTTAGTGTGGGTTCGTATATGGGTTATAAAGCAGAATTCATAGTTGCCTTTTATTCGAAAGATATGGCAAGTTCCTGCTCTATGATTCAAGTTTGCATACCTGTTATTATGTCTTCCAACATGGCACCTTAGTCTATCAAGTGAATGAAAATACCTTCCACAATGTAAACACATATACGGCTTAAACAAACCCATGGTCTCTCATGAATATATCCCGATATCAATGGAACAGATATATGCAATTGGTGACGAATCAACTTCCCCAGGGAAAGTACATTCAAGTGTTTCAGGCATTCAAGTAAAACTTGGTTATATTTCCTGGATCACAAGATTGTATATGAATACAGATGAGATTTCTTGCCTACCTCGGTGATGAGATGTATTCTAGTTGAGGGATTATTCAGTTTTCTTTACACATGAAGATATCAATGAATTAATGATCATCTGCACCTGCAGGAAAATATAACATGTAATATATGTATGAGAGCCAGTAATAAGAAATACATGAAAGTACAATTCTACACCATTATGATTTCTTAGCCTTGTATTGAATGAATGAACTCGACTGATTTATAGATGCAGTGTGAATGCGTTAATATGCATAGCAGTCGAGTGCCATTCACTACAGTCAAGCACTGAAGCATTCATTGTAACCCCATCAGTAGCTGTTATGGAATGCAGTTTGCCATCTGACTGTAACCTGCAATCAATCTATAGTTTGATCCGTTCCAAATTGGTAAAGCTCCTTACAGCTGTAAATTAATACAGACGAAAATGGCGTGCATGAAGGTAACACACATGTAGCAGTGGATTTCACACACTAATATTTATTGTTACCTTATTTTGCAAATTATCAGGCAACACTAGATCTCCCTAGACTCCCTACACCTAAGATATATGGCTGGACAATTCAAAAGACCTATGTTTAATTCCATTTAACCGTTTTGACAACAAACAAGCAAACAACAATACACAAACGAATCTAGAAAAGTAGACATCTTTTTGAGTCAGGCTTATACCAAAGTTACCTCCACTTACTTTGCGATTACATGTAGTTGAAACTTCTTGATGTTGCACAAGTCTTAGAGCAGGGACATGTTCGAGAGCGCCATCGCTTGATGGCTAGTTTATCTCGTCTCAGTTTATTTTTGATTGACAGTTAAAATCTTTTGTTTGCACCTAAGTCATCGCGTACCCATCGTTTAAACCCATGATGCAACGATAGGCTGTCAAAACAAAATGTGTATGAATGAAAAATATGTCCTTAATTGTTTCAAATGGTGTTGTTATTCGTGTAATCTTAATCAACATTAGATTCTTTAAGTGCATATAAACAGCTTTTGGGTGTAAACCCTGTGTTAAAATCACTTAGAATAAGAAATAAAAAGCATTTTAAGCTTCTGATTTAGAGAGTAGACTTGGCATGTTGAACTATATAATGGTTTTTTCTTACTTAAAGGTATATTATGTGATCTTTCCAGGGAACGCCCTCAACATCAAAAAGAAATTGAAAGCAGATTTTCTTGCAGATTTACATTTCTGATCATAAATCGTGCATACATTCCAAGTTACAGGGCGATAATTGGGTATTGGCTTTATGTGGCGATCATTTCGATCCGTGTTCAGGACTTGACAGCTTGATCCAGTTGTTATGGTAATAATTGGTTTACATTACACGTAATTACACTCAGATTAATTTGTAGCACGACCTCATTATTAGAGTTGGCGCGCTATTTTGAATCAGGGATTCGATTGTCCCTGTTTGAATCCAGTGTTATCCACACATGTATGTATTATGATTTATTTTCTAAATAACCTGAACACGCTTTAGTATGGGCTGGTTACCACATTCAGACTATGACAGATTTGATTTTTCTGATCTATGAGCATGCTAAGCTTATGGCATTTCAGAACACGTACAAAACAATGCCAATTAAAACTTTGTAGTTTTGAACATAATTATAAACTATGTATTATGATAATTAAAGTTAATAGATTGTGTTTAAATTTCATACAAATTGAAACACAATGTGATACTGTTATTTATAAAAAGATAAGTTTATCAGCTCAACCACATCGAAAAATTTATTAATAATAAATTAATGAGTAAATAAATAGATGAATGAATAAATGAATAAGCAATTTACGTAACAATATTTAAAAAATACTTTTTAAATATTGTTACGTAAATGGCGTCTGTGAATTCATGCAGTCATTTTAGCGCAAAAGTAATCCAAGCACACAGGTACGCGTCATGCATATGGTGTGCGTGTGTGAGGTTTTTTGTTTGAAATTGTATAAATGACCTCATTCGCTACAAGGGATAAAGCACTGGTTAAAGTAGAAGAATCATGGCAAAATGATATAATATCTTCCGTCTTGCATTTATTCATAACTACTCATAAATGAAATACAAAGTCATCCAACAGAAATGAGGATGAAATAATAAAGTTGAGAGAGATAGAAAGAGCTAGAGCTAGCCATGTAGCATGGATCAGCAGCCGCCCTGGTGTGCTCCAGTGGACACTACAAATCTGGTTAAAGGTATATTATGTGATCTTTCCAGGGAACGCCCTCAACATCAAAAAAAAATTGAAAGAAGATTTTCTTGCAGATTTACATTTCTGATCATAAATCGTACATACATTCCAAGTTACAGGGCAATATGATTCTTAATTACTTCAAAATCATGGTTTTAGAGTGAAAATAAAAACTATCGGGATAACACCGACAATTTATATTTTCAATCTAAATTCACTCTAAAACCATGATTTTGAGGTAATTAGAAATCGCATCGCTCTGTAACTTGGAATGTACGATTTATGATCAGAAATGTAAATCTGCAAGAAAATCTACTTTCTAAAAAAAATCATGAATAGAGGGCGCTCTCTGGAAAAGATTACATAATATGCCTTTAAGTTACTTTACGTTACTTTATGTTACATTAAGTTACTTTACGTTACATTACATTACAATTTACATTACTTGACGTTACTTTAAGTTACGTTACTTTAGGTTACCGTAAAACGGGGTGAATCGGGACACGGGGGTGAATCGGGACAAAACACAAAAAAGTTGTTTAATATTTAATTTTTCAAACCTAATTGATTCTTTTGACTTTTTCTTCCCCCCCCCCCCCCCCCCCCCAGATGGAAAAGTGGACTGTCAGTGTTAGAATGATGGCTTTGCAGATGTGATACTGGAAATCTGGAGCCCAGGATACCAAAATGAAAATTTCCTCCAATGGTTCGAAAAAAAAGATGCGGTCAAAACCTTCTCCCTCCCAGTGGAACCATTGGAGGAAATAAGCTGGGAATGCACAGGGACCTGGCAAAATATGTCCTACAAGTGTGGTTAAAGTGAAAATTTGATTAGTCCAAAGAAATGATTAATTTTGTAGATTTTTGTGTTTTTCAGATTTGAGATTTTGAAAATGGGGTGAATAGGGACACGATGCCGTGTCAATACAAGCCAGAACTTAGATCAAAACCTAACAAGAAATGTGACCAAAACTTGTTTAAAGTCCCCATCCACCCCATTTGTGGGGATAAAGGGGACACAAATTAATCAAAACCTTAATTTTGTAGATTTTTGTGATTTTCAGATTTGAGATTTTGAAATTGGGGTGAATAGGGACAATATTTGCCACGTCAATACAAGCCAGAACTTGGATCAAAACCTTACAAGAAATGTGACCAAAACTTGTTTAAAGTCCCCATCTACCCATTTGTCGGGATAAAGGAGGCAAAAATTAATTTAAACCTTCATCAAATACTATTTCCCTGCTGTCCCGATTCACCCCAAACTCGGGGTGAATCGGGACAGTCACTTTTTTTTAAACAAGGCGGTTCTCGAACGGCGCGTCTCGCCTGTTCATCAAAAGTGACTTGAAAGAAATGATGATGAAACATATGATACAATGTAGCACTGTCACAGAGGTATGCATTGTAGTTAATGCAAGGGATGCTCAAATGTTACCCAAGTGTACTAAAAAATTTGCGGAACACAAACGAATCGTTTCCGCTTTATGGCCCTTCAAAGTTTAGATGGTACAAACCCCCTTTGGACTATGCAGTGGCGGCGCCAGCATCATAATTGGGGGTGGGCAAAAGGAGGCAAGACATTTTAGGGGGACCCCAGACGATCTTGAATGACCTCCTATGACCTTGAAAATGTAATCAACAAAAAGAATACACCCTCCCTTCCCTCCACCAAGTCGCATCAAGATAGGCCCTACTGATCTATTTGACCCCATATTTGACCTTGAATGACCTCTGATGACCTTGAAAATTTAATCAGCAAAAAGAACACACCATCCCCCTTCCCTCCACCAAATCCCATCAAGATAGGCCTTACGGATCTTATTTGACCCCAGATGACCTTAAATGACCTTGAAAAATTAATCAGCAAAAAGAACACACCACACCCCTTCTCTCCCCCAAATATAATCAAGATAGGCCTTACGGATCTTATTTGACCCCCAGATGACCTTGAATGACCTCGACAAATTAATCAGCAAAAAGAACACACCACACCCCCTTTTCTCCACCAAATTCAATCAAGATGACCTCTGATGACCTTGAAAATTTAATCAACAAAAAGAACACACCAACCCCCTTCCCTCCACCAAATCACATCAAGATAGGCCTTACGGATCTAATTTGACCCCAGATGACCTCGAAAAATTAATCAACAAAAAGAACACACCATCCCTCTTCCGTCCACCAAATCCCATCAAGATATGCCTTACGGATCTTATTTGACCCCAGATGACCTTGAATGACCTCTGATGACCTTGAAGAAAATTTAATCAGCAAAAAGAATACACCACCCCCCTTCCCTCCACCAAATCCAATCAAGATAGGCCTTACGGATCTTATTTGACCTCATTTTTGACCCCAATGACCTTGAAAATTTAGTCAGCAAAAGAACACACCACCCCCTTTCCTGACATCAAGTCCCATCAAGATAGGCCTTACGGATCTCTAGATATCGCGTTACAACGCGTCACAAAAGTTTTAAGCATATTTGATCCTGATGACCTTGAATGACCTCCAATGACCTTGAAAATTCAATCATCAAAAAGAACGCACCACCCCCCTTCCCTCCACCAAGTCCCATCAAGATAGGCCTTACGGATCTCCAGATATCGCGTCACAAAGGTATTTCTTAGCACACGGCGGACGGCATACGGCGGACACCGGACAGAAATAGTGATAACATAGTCTCTTCCTGATTACATCAGGCGAGACAAAAAGGGGTGAAGCACTTTTAATACACTAAATTTAACATTACCAGCATGTAGATCTTATGTGTGGACACAAAATGTACCAATGACTGTGGCAAATGAGGCTACAGAAAAGAAAAAAACAATCAAAACCATGCTCAAACTGTCCCGATTCACCCTGTTTTCCGGTACTTTAAATAAGGTTACTTAGCATTACGTTACTTTACTTACACACACATTTATTTGGGCGGGGCGGAGGTGGGGGGGGGGGGGTAAAAAGAAAGCTTCACACATGTCAAGACAAATTTATTTTACACTTTAACACCTTTAACATTTCCTTTGAATAATTTGTGAAACCATACACCCAACCCCATTGAAACAGAAATCTTGTTTGTTTAAAGGTATATTATGTGATCTTTTCCAGGGGACGCCCTCAATCCTCAAAAACAAACTTGGAAGCAGATTTTCTTGCAGATTTACTTTTCTGATCATAAATCATATATATCATAAATATATTCAAAGTTACAGAGCGATACGATTCCTAATAACCTCAAAATCATACATAGTTTTAGAGTGAATTTAGAGTAAAATTTAGAAAAAAAATAGATTGTACCGCTCGGTACAACCTATTTTGAAACCATGATTTTGAAGTAATTAGGAATCGTATCGATCTGTAACTTAGAAGATCTTTATGATTTATGATCGAAAATGTAAATCTTCAAGAAAATCTGCTTTCATAGTAAAAATCAATGATAGAGGGCACTACTTGGAAAAGATCATAGATATCTAAGCGGAGCGTAGATCGGAAACTCCCCAAAAAGAATGAAGCCACGCACCAGCCCTTCGCGCCTTGACGCGACCTATACTTTCCCTGTTAATTCAGCTCAGCTGGGTACTTTTCGGTACCCAGCTGAATATTCCGAAAGAGAAGTGCGTACGCGTTTAAATTGTGCGGCGTACCTCCCCGCGCCGAGATACGCGTCGTGCCACGGTACAGCGCTCGCTGACAGTGCTTCTCTCACAGGCAACATGTTATTATTTCCGCAATTCTCCAAATTAGGGATGGTTTGTTCGCGTAAAAGAAAAAGGTAAGCCTGCTAATAGCAGTGGTAATCTATTATAAATGTTTACAACACAAAGCTTTTGTTAAAGTTAATTTAAAGCAATCAGTTTTACAACGTACAAGTAAGTAGTGTGTCATGTAGGCCTATCAAACCACCAATTTTTGGAATTAGAAAGAGAAATATTTTGAATATAATGTCCTCGTTTTGCGCAAATCGGATTGCTAAATTAGAAAGTGTCATTTTCAGACAAAATGTCCTTGTTTTGTTCGAAAAGGGGGTCACTCCCCGACTCAACACAAAGGTGAATTGGAACTCACACCCCCCCCCCCCCCCCCCCGACTCAACACAAAGGTTAATTGGAAATGTGTGTTCTTCATTTTTTCACCTGCAAGATCCATGTTAACCCCTTATGTTTGTTTGCATATACCTCCACGCGTTTTCAGAGATTGAAAAACATGATACGAAAAAGGGTGCATGCTTGGCTACCCATACAAACTTTACCCTTACATTGTTTTCTTTTCTCAAAGTCACATTTCCCCAAAATGATGTCTTCCGAAAAGTGGCGCTTTTCAACGATACAGGGAAGTTATTGACGTGAAAGGTAAACATAAGTGACTAGTCATGCATAAAAAAGAATCATTTTTATAAATAAGGACCACCTATATAGAGAGAAAATAACTTTCTTTGAATTGTAAAGACAATCGAAATGAATTTTAAAAAGCTCTAGAGACATTGTGTAACTTTCTTGCATAAGATTTTAGAAATTACCACTTTTTCTGAAACCATCATTTTGGGGAATATGACTATTTTGGAGTAGGTGAACATGATATTAAAAAGGGAAAACTTTCTGCAGGATGTGTCAAAAAAGGTGTCCAATGAGACTATGAGTTAAGTTAGAAGATTAATTAAAAGTACATCCCATGACTTTTGGTAAGCCATATTATTAGTCTGCTATCAAATACACGTCATCCCATTGAATTTCAGCATCTATATATAATTACCGAGATATGATCAATTCAGTAACAAGAGTGTGGCGCGAATCCCACTTTGACTACTTTGTACAAGAAAATGACTGAAAAACTGACTTTGTGATGATGATGATTTTAGGATAATGTCAATGTCTTGTTCAAAATACATCTATTTATGGTAGGCCTATGTCACGGATATCGGATGGCGAACAATATGGATGGCAAACATATGTTTTTGGTTCAAATTCAAAAACGCACATTATGTTTCAAAAAATCGGTGTAACTTGTTTGGGTCCATTTTCTGTTTGTGTTGGGAAATTTGCTTTTGTTTTTGCTATTTGCCGTTTGTTCTTTCTATTGTATTGTTCAAAATGTTTGCACTCTTAATAATTGAGTGGATGTGCCTTTTTGTCGCTATTATTATTATTATTATTATTATTATTATTATTATTATTATTATAGCAGGCTCGGCCTGTTATAGTTCTTTTTGTGCTAGCTATCACGATAGCTAGCTCTTATAGCCTGAATTCAAAATCAATATTACAAGTACGCGTTATTTATTATGACTTCGAGTCACTTGGTTCAGGAAACCGTGACCAAATCGGTATAATTATCGAACGGGTCCAGCCAAATGACACTCTCATACGGGTATATTGGTTGAACGAGAAGTGTGACGCTTGGATGCTATTGTGTATTGCATCAGGTCACTTACAAGCGCCGCCGAATCAATCTGTGTCCATGGCTTTGATTGGACGAGAGATGTGTTCAGTTGTTTAGCGCCCGGGGTGAAATTTTGAGATGTTGTCCGCAGTTGTTTGCCTAGCCTGTGTAAAGTATATTTACTCCGATAGGTAAACAAAGCGATAAATATCCACTAGCTTGTGGCAATGTAAAGAAATGGAGGGGGGAAGCAAACTGAGAATTTTAGGCAAATATAGAATAGATTAACGCTGTCCATGCGCGCGGTTATGCACACGCAAAATACAATTCACAAAATGTTTCACAAACGTATTTAATTTATTGGCTTTCATCATCATATATTTCGAATCACCATGAGAAATTAATTAACATAAGTACAAGCACGTCTAGTATTAGGTCAGTTATTCTTGAGATAAGACTTTGAAAGTTTAGAAAAGGTTTTTGCAAAATCTTTTTTATATGGCAAAACCAGGGAGGTGTAATAGGTAATATCACTCTGGTAAAACTAGCCGCATATAAAGTCAAGAAAGGCTAGAAAATGGTTGACTTAATACATGATTAAGAATTCCTATTTATTATTATTATTCATTAGTTGTCCACACTGTATTAAAATACAAGTCTCACTCATAAATTTAAGGTTAGGATTGCTATCGCGCTTGAAGCAAACAAACTGATGAATAAATCATCAAATTTCAAAATATATAATGCAGTTCTCATAAAATTAACTTATATAATTACTAGGTAATAAATACACTCTCAAAATAATGGGGGGGGGGGGGCTCAAGGAAGTAACCTTAGGAATTTTGTGAGTGCTGTAATTATTGAACTATGACTCAAATGTCTATAAAAGTACATTAGGAACACACCATTAGATACTCAGGGGTGGGGGGGGGGGGGGGGCGTTGCATGGAAGTTTAAAAAAAAACCACTTTGCCCACTATCCAGGAAAAAACAACAACTTTGCCCACCAACCAGGAAAAGAAGAAAAAAGATGACTCACCCAACTCACCCAACTCAATGTAAAGAAAAACAGTAAAACCTAAAAAAAAAAAACACTGTGCCGCCTTTGCTAAAAAAAAAGATTTAAAAAAATTATTTCGCCTACATCGGTGGCCAAAAAAAAAAATCCGATCGACCCCAACTTCCATGCCCCCCTCCCCCGAAAATCAAATGGTGCGTCCCTTATGTCTGTTATTTTGTTATTCAACGAAAGCCGTTTAAAAACTATTGTACTTTTTAATTCACTATTGAGCAAATATACCTCTGACAATCTGTGTTGATTTTTACAACACTTATACCAATAAAGCCTATGGAGAGGGTGGTTCTAAAATGTTTACTCTCGTGTTTGCCAAAGATGGAGATATCGTTTATAACTGCACAAACAAATCATACTGGGTAGTTAATTTCCATTCTTTGGTAGGCTTAATGAAATAAATACAAAATTGGCGGTCGTTTTATGAGTTTTGAAGTCAATTGATTTCATGGACTGTTGGCGACATATGGGCGTAGCCAGGAGGCTTGTCATCCTGGGGGCACGAGAGTGGCGTGGGGTCCAGGGCCCACATTACATAAGGGCCCCGGCCCGGTAGGTCCTGGGACAAAGCCTCTGCTGCAGGTGATTAGGATTGGTATTGATTCCCCACGACGAGAAACGCCATGAAATTGGAGATAAGTATATAAAACCCTTTAACTCCCCTGAATTGTTAATTGCACCCCCCACCCCCCCCCCCCCCCCCCCCCCGAATGACCCTTGGTGGGTTACCTGTAGCTACGCCGCCAATGCATGCACACAACAAGATCAAATGACCGTTTCATTTCTTCCAAATTTCTTTTTAATTCACGAATTGGGCAGAGCTCCAAACTGAGTAATAGCCCAAACCCTAATTGGAGGTGATTCTTGTAAATAATTAATTTTCAGAGTGTTTATAACATTAATGTGAAAGTTTCAGATTAAAAATTCAAACCAAAAAATAAAAAAATAAAAAAATACAAATAAAAGTACATCGTTAGTACATTATAAGTACATCTTTAAAGGATGATATCTCAGTTTGGAGTTTTCATAAAGACTATAACTGAAAAATTATATAACTCCGCTTAAAAAAAGAGTACCATTGTTAAGCGGAAGATCTCTACTACAATAATCAAATACAAGCTCAATGTTGATATCTTGCCTAATTGTGTCTGATTTTCACATATATACAGTACGGACAACTACTGCAAATTTGTCTTCATATTCATTACTTGATATCATGCCCAAATTTGCCAATACGTCCACTGCCTGCTCTTGTGCCAATACTGATTACCCAATTACATGTCATTATTCTACCAAATGCTTTCCTAAAAAATATCAAAGTCTTTCATTTGTACTAGCACTTCCCCTTTAAAGGGTTTTTTATTCTATTTAGTCACTCTTTGATATAGTTTGCCTGCATGTCATTAGGCTATTTTACTAGCGTGATAGTGAAGAAAGAAATGATCATTCAGTTGTGAAAAAATGATAAGAAAAAACCTTAAAGTAGGGGGGTCACAACATTGCTCTTTACATTCTTGCAAGTTACTGTACACAATTACTATATCAATATTGTCAATGTAATGTCTATAAACAGCCTTCTTCAAATTGATTTTAGGCCCATAGCACTACTATTTGGGACTTTGTTGTCAATATGAAAAGTGTTTGTACAAAGCAGATCTATATTTTGAGATTTATCTCCAGGGGGTCACACTCCTTTATAACAAGGTTATGCTAAAATTAAAGTTTTAACTCACTTAATATCAATGTTTTGAAGATACCAAGTTTAATAGCATTGTATAATTTCGAAGCTTGATATATTACCATTGTATTGGAAACAAAAAAAATCACCTAATTGTAAAGGCTACATGCCGAAATTATGCAAATATAATGCAAAATTATTCAATTTTACTATAAACTGGTATTTGCCACAGACCCATCTGAATTTTGATTGAAAAAATGAATTCTACGTCAAAAAAACATTAAAAGGGTAATTTACACGCTCAAATCTGTTAACTATCGCCATTATAAGGCTTTTACTATTTCATTATGCAAATTAGGCTAATTAAATATGCGAAAATCTGAAAGGTGCATTTACCGAAGAATAAGCACTATTTTGACCTTAAAAATGAATTCTACACCCAAAAAAACCTTATATGGGTCAGGGATATGTTTCAATTCCCTGATTTTGTATGAAATATAGCCTTCGCATATTTAATGAGCTGGACTTATTCAAATTTATTGGAGGAATGTTGGTTGACAGAGGCATTTTTGGACATTTTGGTGTTTTTTTGACATGCTCTCACACAAAAACACTGTAATTTCAACCTTTCATGTAAGCAGAAATGTAAAATATTCAAGTTATACTCCTAATATATGTTATTTTCAGACTTGTAGGGTACCAAGACTTGATTTTATGACATTTTTAAAAATCATAATCTGCAAAACTGCCAAAATTTGCCCTTTTTCGCAAGAAATTGGGTCATTTTCCGAAATACATTTTTGGTCACAACGCAAGAAATAATGCTCCGATTTTGACGATTTAAACAGTATCTTTCATTTCTGCACAAGTTTTAACCAAAGAAAACAGAATGAGGCCCCAAAAAGCATTTTGAAATTTTCCTTTGACCCCCTACTTAGAGATCAAAAAACGTCTATCATAAAATCAAGATTTAATTCAAAAAGTGTTTAGTTTCAAATAAAATTGAAAAAACAAAAACACTTCCAAAGAGTATAAAAATGTTTCTACTTCAATCTAAAATCTCACTTCATATTTTTATTTCAAAAACAATATATCAACATCATGAGGCCAGGCCACGGTTGCAAAGGCAGTCCGAAAAACGCAGAAGGATGAACTTATTTCTGAGAAAGATATAACTTCAAGACACTTTAAATCTAAATTAGAAAAAGGAGACAGCTTCGTTTATGATTAAAACTCGCTGTTTTCGGCGTGATGATACGCAGCCCCTGACAAATAATGCGGAAAAGGCTGCGTATGTGCGTAATATTTTTTCAGAAGTACGCATGGCTGCGTAAAATGTAAACAAAAACGTTCGGCTTCACTTTACGCAGCAAATACGCGGGGAGTATAAGATATCTATGGAAAAGATCACATAATATGCCTTTAAGCTGAGGCGTTGTCTTTTTTGAAGATATTTCTTGTTGGTCAATATTTTATTTTCATATATGGTCATGTGTTTTAAGCTCGCCTCCTTTCGCGTTACACACGGATTTTGGCTTTCACGACATGATTTTAACTTTACACATTTATATTTGCTTGTATACCCCCCTGAGGTAATAAAAGTATACATTTTCTGAAGGGAAATTGCATGAGGAAACCAAATATGCCATTGAAATTATAGTACGACCAAGAACTAAAATGGTATGATCGGAAATGTTCGGGAAAATATCAGAGTTTTTAATTTTTAATTCGAGATCCATATATTTTTTATACCTACCCCTATCATTATTTACTTTACATATTTGAATTCCTCATGAAATTACCCATTAGATGATATATAATTGTCAAAGTTACTACGTCGGTATGGTAATTATACCGGCTAGTGAATATCTCCAATTTTATTTTATATATTTTTAGAATTTTCAAAAATATTTGTTTAAGAATGAAACCTTCCCTGATATAAACTGCATTTCTGAATTCCTCTAGTTACAAGCTTTCCAAAAATGTATACTTTTGCTATCATAGGTTGAAAACTTTTTCTGTTATAGTCATTTTTATAAATCCGGTAAATTGATGCTGATTATTCATGTTTACTGTGTAGCGAATAGGAAGAAAGTTGATGTTCATGGTCTTATCCATAATTAATTAGTTGTTACAAATAGTTGACAAGTCTGTTGAACCACATACTTAAAGACTACTAATTATCCTTTAAAATGGGACCAGAATGGTGTTTGTAACATTAGGAGATGACTAGTTATTGTAAAAAGAACAAAACATGGGATTATCCCCATTGAGTTTGTACAGGCGGCACCACTTCCAGCGGCACCCCTTCCAGTACCACCCCTGGTCCCCAAACATCAAACAGCTGTATCTCCCATTCTGTATTAGCTATACCAATGCCATTTTGCAGGCAGATAGCTTTTTATTAGGGCTTTAAAATGATACCAAATTTGTTGAGATAGCTTTTGTGGTTTTAAAAATATTTGAGGAAAATGACAGCATGAAACTAAAAAATGTAACGGCACCACCCTATTGGGAGGCGAGTTCATAACGCGTGACCATATCTAAAAAAATGTGAGACAACAACAAAACAACAAAATCCTAGATAATTGACTTTAGAAGATTTGGTGAAAATTTTTTACCAAAAACAGATTTTTGTTGTTGTTAGGTTGTCAGAAAAAATGTGGTGCCCCAAAAAATGTGATTTAGGGGCAAAAATGTAAAAATCACTATTTGTAGTAAAATTTGACACCAAAATTGAATTCTCTGACTCATTTCATTTAAAGAAATACATAAAAAATGTGGCGCCAAAAAAAAGTGATTTGGGGGCAAAAATGTAAAAATCACTATTTGTAGTAAAATTTGATACCAAAATTGAATTCTCTGACTCATTTCATTTAAAGAAATAGATACTTTTATGTACATTATATTTATAGTTTAATTTACAGTGCTTGGTCACTTTTTCCTTTCTTGATAATCTGTGTTATACATGTACATTTTTGAGAGTGTATTTACACGGATGATTACAACTTTTATACATGATTACAACTTTTATACATAATTTACATTGTACCTTCCCTGGTGGGTATGAATGATGCATATAAACTACAATCATGTTCAAAACTGTTGGGACACTTCCTGTGAAAACGGTGGTCCCTCTCCCTACAGTGTTGGTAAATATAAGAGCAAATTCCTATGAGGGCTGTAATATAATGTATATGCTCCAACACTGGTTGAGGGGGAGGGGGTACACAAACTTGTTTTGAAAATCAAACTTCAAAAATATCACACTGATATAGTTTCTCTTTAGTGAAGATCCACCGGTGTTCATATTATTCAGGCTACCATTCACTGCAAAGCATTTTTGACAATATTCACACTGATATTATTTATCTTTAGTGTGGATCCGCAGGTGTCTTCTCAGGTTGCCTTTATCTGTGAAGCATTTCTGACAACATTCACACTGATATGGTTTCTCTTTAGTGTGGATCCGCAGGTGTGTTTTCAGGGTGCCACTCAATGCAAAGCATTTCTGACAATATTCACATTGATATGGTTTCTCTTTAGTGTGGGTTCGTATGTGGGTGTTAAGGTTGCCTGTCTGTGTAAAGCATTTTTGACAATATTCACACTGATATGGTTTCTCTTTAGTGTGGATCCGCAGGTGTCCACTCAGATTGCTCCTTGCTGCAAAGCATTTTTGACAATATTCACACTGATATGGTTCCTCTTTAGTGTGGATTCGCAGGTGTGTTTTAAGGGTGACCCTAAATGCAAAGCATTTCTGACAATATTCACACTGATATGGTTTCTCTTTAGTGTGCATCCGCAGATGTTTATTCAGGCTGCCCCTCAATGCAAAGCATTTCTGACAAGATTCACACTGATATGGTTTCTCTTTAGTGTGAATCCGCAGGTGTTTATACAGGCTGCTTTTATCTGCAAAGCATTTCTGACAATATTCACATTGATATGGTTTCACTTTAGTGTGGGTTCGTATGTGGGTGTTAAGGTTGCCTGTCTGTGTAAAGCATTTTTGACAATATTCACACTGATATGGTTTCTCTTTAGTGTGGATCCGCAGGTGTCCACTCAGATTGCTCCTTGCTGCAAAGCATTTTTGACAATATTCACACTGAAATGGTTTCTCTTTAGTGTGGATCCGCCGCTGATGTTTCTTCAAATTGCCTTTATCTGCAAAGCATTTCTGACAATATTCACACTGATACGGTTTCTCTTTAGTGTGGATCCGCAGGTGTCCACTCAGATTGCTCCTCGCTACAAAGCATTTTTGACAATATTCACACTGATATGGTTTCTCTTTAGTGTGGATCCACAGGTGTCTTCTAAGATTGCCTTTATCTGCAAAGCATTTCTGACAATATTCACACTGATACGGTTTCTCTTTAGTGTGGATCCGCAGGTGGCTACTCAGGTTGCCTGTCTGTGTAAAGCATTTCTGACAATATTCACATTGGTATGGTTTCTCTTTAGTATGGATTTGTATATTGGTTGTAAGGTGGCCTGTCTGTGTAAAGCAGTATTTAATGTTGCCTTTTATACGAACGATATGGCAAGTTCCTGCTCTATGATTGAAGCGTGCATACCTGATATTGTGTCTTCCAACATGGCACCTTAGTCTATCAAATGAATGAAAATAGTTTCCACAATGTAAACACATATACGGCTTAAACAAACCCATGGTCTCTCATGAATATATCCCGATATCAAAGGTACATATCATATGTGCAATTGGTGCCGAATCAACTTCCCCAAAGAAAGTACATTCAAGTGTTTCAAAACTTGGTTATATTTCCTGGATCACAAGATTGTATATGAATACAGATGAGATTTCTTGCCTACCTCGGTGATGAGATGTATTCTAGTTCAGGAATTAATCAGTTTTCTTTACACATATGAAGATATCAATGAATTAATGATCATCTGCACCTGCAGGTAAATATAACATGTAATGTATATTGTATGAGAGCCAAATTATGATAAGAAATACAAGAAAGTAATCCCCCCCCCCCCCCCCGCTGGTTACGCCACTGCACTAAAGAGAAACCATATCAATGTGAATATTGTCAGAAATGCTTTGCATCGAGGGACAGCCTGAATGCCCACCCCCCCCCCCCAACTTGGAACCCTTGCCTCCCGCTTCCCCCCCCCAATGAAATCGATCGGTGTGGGTGTGGAATGGAGCAGTGGTGTAGCCAGAGGGGGGGTGCGACCGCCCCCCCCCCCCCCCCCCCCCCCAATATTGACGTCGTGTCGGTTGAGATTGGCACTGTCGGTTCATTTGACCAAAGGAATCATGGAATAATGATGGTACAAAGTACAACTATGAAAAAATTTCGCGCGCGGTCCCAAAATGCAATATTCTATGATATATAACCTTGTTTAGAGCCGAAATGTAGCTCAATCGTGCAAAAAGTAGGTGTAAAGTAGAAAATGTTCACGCGCTACGCGCGCATTTCTTCACACTGGAATGGACCCCACCCATTAGGAGCCCCCCATTTCAAGTCACTGCCCCTTCTTGCCCCCGCCCCCCCAATTGAAAACGCCTAGTTATGCTACTGCTTTAGCATGTTTAGTGTGGGTCCGTATGTGTTTTACAAGTGTGCCTGTCTGGGTAAATCGTTTTTGACAATATTCACACTGATATGGTTTCTCTTTAGTGTGGATCCGCAGATGTTTCTTCAGACTGCCATTCACAGTAAAGTATTTCTGACAATATTCGCACTGATATGGTTTCTCTTTAGTGTGGACCCGCAGATGTTTCTTCAGACTGCCTTTCTCTGTAAAGCATTTCTGACAATATTCACATTGATATGGTTTCTCTTTTAAGTGGATCCGCAAGTGGGCATTCAGGCTTTCCCTCGATGCACAGCATTTTTGACAATATTCACATTGATATGGTTTCTCTTTAGTGTGGGTCCGTATGTGTTTTACAAGGGTGCCTGTCTGGGTAAACCGTTTTTGACAATATTCACACTGATATGGTTTCTCTTTAGTGTGGATCCGCAGATGTTTCTTCAGACTGCCATTCACTGTAAAGTATTTCTGACAATATTCGCACTGATATGGTTTCTCTTTAGTGTGGACCCGCAGATGTTTCTTCAGACTGCCTTTCTCTGTAAAGCATTTTTGACAATATTCACACTGATATGGTTTCTTTTTAGTGTGGATCCGCCGCTGATGTTTCTTCAAATTGCCTGTCTGTGCAAAGCATTTCTGACAATATTCACACTGATATGGTTTCTCTTTAGTGTGGACCCGAAGATGTCTACTCAGGTTGCCTTTCTCTGTAAAGCATTTCTGACAATATTCACATTGATATGGTTTCTCTTTAGTGTGGATCCGTATGTGGGTTGTAAGGTGGCCTGTGTGTGTAAAGCATTTCTGACAATATTCACATTGGTATGGTTTCTCTTTAGTGTGGATCCGCAGGTGTCTACTCAGGTTGCCTGTCTGTGTAAAGCCGTATTTATAGTTGCCTTTTATCCGAAAGATATGGCAAGTTCCTGCTCTATGATTCAAGTTTGCATACCTGATATTGTGTCTTCCAACATGGCATCTTAGTCTATCAAGTGAATGAAAATACTTTCCACAATGGAAACACATATACGGCTTAAACAAACCCATGGTCTCTCATGAATATATCCTGATATCAAAGGAACATATATATGTGCAATTGGTGCCGAATCAACTTCCCCAGGGAAAGTACATTTAAGTGTTCCACGCATTCAACCAAAACTTGGGTTATATTTCCTGGATCACAAGATTGTATACGAATACAGATGAGATTTCTTGCCTACCTCGGTGATGAGATGTATTCTAGTTGAGGGATTATTCAGTTTTCTTTATACATGATATGAAGGTATCAATGAATTAATGATCATCTGCACCTGCAGGTAAATATAACATGTAATGTATATTGTATGAGAGCCAAATTATGATAAGAAATACAAGAAAGTAATCATCATGAATATGGTCATACAATTTGTTTTGACTTCTTCACGTGCCTTAAACTCTATGTTGCCGAAATTTCCAGGCTGTGACATGTGATACAGCAAGCGGTTCCATGCCAGCGCATTTTTTAGTTCTGTCAGTTAGGTAACCGTTTGGATATTGACATGCCATTAGAGTCGAGTATTGCGTAAACCTGTGTGTCATATCGGTTCATTTTGATGGACAGATTTTCAAGATATGACCATGTGAAAAATTATATGTTTCTCTTTGAGCCCATTTCTTCCCTTGTGTAACACTTGTGGTTGGCGGAAGGAAGCCAAATCCATAACTTAGGATTGTTAGCAATCTTACCTTTTCTTTTATGAGGGTCGTTCAGTAAGTTTTACCTCCTACCTCATTACTTTGCTATTACCATAAGCTAGTTTGATGGTGTAGTGAAAACACACAGTGAAACCCCATAGACACAAGCTCATTATATCACCATTATCAGGCTATACAATGTATGAGCTATCTTGCTTGCGAGAATCATCTCCAACAACTCATTGGTTTTAGATTATTTTACAAAATGCAAGCACATAGAGGGTGTATCAAAAAAAGGTTAAGGTTACTTTACATTACGTTACTTTACTTACACACATTTATTTGGGCGGGCGGGGGAGGGGGGGGGGGGTAAAAAGAAAGCTTCACACATGTCAAGACAAATATATTTTACACTTTAACACCTTTAACATTTTCTTTGACAAATTTGTGAAACCATACACCCAACCCCATTGAAACAGAAATCTTTGTTTGTTTAAAGGTATTTTATGTAATCTTTTCCAGGGGACGCCCTCAATCATCGAAAAAAATTGGAGGCAGATTTTCTTGCAGATTTACTTTTTTGATTATAAATCATAAATATATTCCAAGTTACAGAGCGATACGAGTTCTAATAACCTCAAAATCATAGTTTTAGAGTGAATTTAGAGTAATAATAGATTGTACCGCTCGGCACAATCTATTTTGAAACCATGAAAAATAATTAGGAATCGTATCGATCTGTAACTTAGAAGATCTTTATATGATTTATGATCAAAAATGAAATCTGCTTTCATAGTAAAAATCAATGAGAAAATATCACATAATATGCCTTTAAGCTGAGGCGTTGTCTATTTTGAAGACAAATTTCTTGTTGGTCAATATTTTCATATCTAAAAAAATTTAAGCCAACAACAAAACAAAAAAATCCTAGATAATTGACTTTAAAAGATTTAGTGAAATTTTTGATTTTTTTACCAAAAACAGATTTTTGTTGTTGTTAGGTTGACAGAAAATGTGGCACCAAAAAAAAGTGATTTGGGTGCAAAAATGTAAAAATCACTATTTGTAGTAAAATTTGATACCAAAATTGAATTCTCTGACTCATTTCATTTAAAGAGATCGATACTTTTATGTACATCAAATTTATAGTTTAAAAGTTACAGTGCAGTGCTTGGTCACTTTTTCCTTTCTTGATAATCTGTGTTATACAGGTTTTGAGAGTGTATTTACACGAATGATTACAACTTTCATACATGAGTTGGCGTGTACCTTCCCTGGGTATGAATAAGGCATACAATGTACCTTCCCTGGGTATGAATGAGACATACACATGTTCAAAACTGTTGGAACACTTCCTGTGAAAACGGTGGTCCCTCTCCCTAAACTCAGTGTTGGTCCATAGAGCAAATTCCTATGAGGGCTGTAATGAGGGCTGTAATATAATGTATACGCTCCCCAACACTGGTTGAGGGGGGGGGGGGGGGGGGGGGGGGGGGGGGTACACAAACTTGTTTTGAAAATCAAACTTCAAAAATATCACACTGATATAGTTTCTCTTTAGTGAAGATCCACCGGTGTTCATATTCAGGCTACCATTCACTGCAAAGCATTTTTGACAATATTCACACTGATATTATTTATCTTTAGTGTGGATCCGCAGGTGTCTTCTCAGGTTGCCTTTATCTGTGAAGCATTTTTGACAATATTCACACTGATATGGTTTCTCTTTAGTGTGGATCCGCAGGTGTGTTTTCAGGGTGCCACTCAATGCAAAGCATTTCTGACAATATTCACATTGATATGGTTTCTCTTTAGTGTGGGTTCGTATGTGGGTTGTAAGGTGGCCTGTCCGTGTAAAGTATTTTTGACAATATTCACACTGATATTGTTTCTCTTTAGTGTGGATCAGCAGATGTTCCCTCAGACTGCCTTTCCACGTAAAGCATTTCTGGCAATATTCACATTGATATGGTTCCTCTTTAGTGTGGATTCGCAGGTGTGTTTTAAGGGGGCTGTGCACCTTCAGGTACAGCCTCCGTAAAACTGCCGTAACTTCTTTATTTTTCATTAAATCTATATAAAAGTATACATTTTCTTGCAGAAAAGGGTTCAATGAATCCAACCATGATCATGAAATTGACCATTTTGGGAGAAAATTATAAAAAACACGTTTTTTGACCCATTTTAGGTTTGGAAAAGATAACTCAAAATATATTTTGTTAAATTTTATCATACTAGTTTAATTATATTCCTCATGCAATTCCCTAGGAATCGTTGTTTTTTTTAAATTTTTAATTTATTATTTTTTGAATTATCGAACAAAAAGTGCAAACAAATATGATTTTTTACCAAAAAACGTGATTTTCACGATTTTGGAGGTTAAAAAACAAGGTTTTTTGGCACTCTTTGGTCTGTAATTCAAAAAATAATAAAGTAAAAATTAAAAAAAAAAAACAATTCCTAGGGAATTGCATGAGGAAAATAATAAAACTAGTACGACAAAATTTAACAAAATATATTTTGAGTTATCTTTTCCAAACCTAAAATGGGTCAAAAAACATGTTTTTTATAATTTTCTCCAAAATGGTCAATTTCATGATCATAGTTGGATTCATTGAACCCTTTCCTGCAAAAAAAATATACTTTTATTAAGATTAAATGAATAATGAAGAAGTTACGGCAGTTTTACGGAGGCTATGCGAAGGTGCACATCCCCCTTAAGGGTGACCCTAAATGCAAAGCATTTCTGACAATGTTCACACTGATATGGTTTCTCTTTAGTGTGGATCCGCAGGTGTGTTTTCAGGTTGCCACTCAATGCAAAGCATTTCTGACAATGTTCACACTGATATGGTTTCTCTTTAGTGTGGATCCGCAGGTGTGTTTTCAGGTTGCCACTCAATGCAAAGCATTTCTGACAACATTCACACTGATACGGTTTCTCTTTAGTGTGGATCCGCAGGTGTTTATTCAGGCTGCCCCTCAATGCAAAGCATTTCTGACAAGATTCACACTGATACGGTTTCTCTTTCGTGTGGATCCGTAAATGATTCTTCAAACTGCCTGTCATTGTAAAGCATTTCTGACAATATTCACATTGATATGGTTTCTCTTTAGTGTGGGTTCGTATGTGGGTTGTAAGGCTGCCTTTATCTGTAAAGCATTTCTGACAATATTCACACTGATATGGTTTCTCTTTAGTGTGAATCCACAGGTGTTTATACAGGCTGCTTTTATCTGCAAAGCATTTTTGACAATATTCACATTAAAATGGTTTCACTTTAGTGTGGGTTCGTATGTGGGTGTTAAGGTTGCCTGTCTGTGTAAAGCATTTTTGACAATATTCACACTGATATGGTTTCTCTTTAGCGTGAATCCGCAGGTGTTTATTCAGGCTGCTGTTATCTGAAAAGCATTTTTGACAATATTCACATTGATAAGGTTTCTCCTTAGTGTGGGTCCGTATGTGTTTTACAAGGGTGCCTGTCTGTGTAAAGCATTTCTGACAATATTGACACTGATATGGTTTCTCTTTAGTGTGGATCCGCAGATGTTTCTTCAGACTGCCATTCACTGTAAAGTATTTCTGACAATATTCGCACTGATATGGTTTCTCTTTAGTGTGGACCCGCAGATGTTTCTTCAGACTGCCTTTCTCTGTAAAGCATTTTTGACAATATTCACACTGATATGGTTTCTCTTTAGTGTGGATCCGCCGCTGATGTTTCTTCAAATTGCCTTTCTCTGCAAAGCATTTCTGACAATATTCACACTGATATGGTTTCTCTTTAGTGTGGATCCGCAGGTGTCCACTCAGATTGCTACTCGCTGCAAAGCATTTTTGACAATATTCACACTGATATGGTTTCTCTTTAGTGTGGATCCGCAGGTGTCTTCTCAGATTGCCTTTATCTGCAAAGCATTTCTGACAATATTCACACTGATACGATTTCTCTTTAGTGTGGATCCGTAGGTGGCTACTCAGGTTGCCTGTCTGTGTAAAGCATTTCTGACAATATTCACATTGGTATGGTTTCTCTTTAGTATGGGTTCGTATATGGGTTGTAAGGTGGCCTGTCTGTGTAAAGCAGTATTTATAGTTGCCTTTTATCCGAAAGATGTGGCAAGTTCCTGCTCTATGATTGAAGCGTGCATACCTGATATTGTGTCTTCCAACATGGCACCTTAGTCTATCAAGTGAATGAAAATAGTTTCCACAATGTAAACACATATATGGCTTAAACAAACCCATGGTCTCTCATGAATATATCCCGATATCAAAGGAACATGTGCAATTGGTGCCGAATCAACTTCCCCAGGGAAAGTACATTAAAGTGTTCCACGCATTCACGTAAAACTTGGTTATATTTCCTGGATCACAAGATTAATTGTATGTATACGAATACAGATGAGATTTCTTGCCTACCTCGGTGATGAGATGTATTCTAGTTGAGGAATTATTCAGTTTTCTTTACACATGAAGGTATCAATGAATTAATGATCATCTGCACCTGCAGGTAAATATAACATGTAATGTATTTTGTAAGAGAGCCCAATTATGATAAGAAATACAAAGTAATCATCATGAATATGGTCATACAATTTGTTTTGACTTATTCACGTGCCTTAAACTCTATGTTGCCGAAATTTCCAGGCTGTGACATGTGATACAGCAAGTGGTTATTCAGTTCTGTCAGTAGGCCCTAAGCTAAACGTTTGGATATTGACATGCCATTTTAGAGTAGAGTATTGCGTAAACCTGTGTGTCATATTGGTTCATTTTGATGGACAGATTTTCAAGATATGACCATGTGAAAAATTATATGTTTCTCTTTGAGCCCATATCTTCCCTTGTGTAACACTTGTGGTTGGCAGAAGGAAGCCAAATCCATAACTTAGGATTGTTAGCAATCTCACCTTTTCTTTTATGAGGGTCGTTCAATAAGATTTACCTCCTACCTCATAACTTTGCTATTACATAAGCTAGTTTTATGGTGTAGTGAAAACACACAGTGAAACCCCATAGACATAAGCTCATTATATCACCGTTATCAAGCTAAACAATGTATGAGCTATCTTGCTTGCGAGAATCATCTACAACAAATCATTGGTTTTAGATTATTTTACAAAATACAAGCACATATAGGGTGTATCAAAAATAGTACTCCTTTCATGGCATTTTTAACTTTTTAAAAACCACTACCATGACCAATTCACAGTCAGTGCAAAGCCAAATTAATAATAATAATATTCTGAGGAATATGTGATCTTCTCCAGGGGACGGCCACAATCCTCAAAAAAACATTGGAAGCAGGTTTTCTTGCAGATTTACTTTTCTGATCATAAATCATAAATATATTCAAAGTTACAGAGCGATATGATTCCTAATTACCTCAAAATCATGGTTTAAGAGTGAATTTAGAGTAAAATTTAACAAATAGATTGTACCGACGATACAATCTATTTTCAAGATCTTAATGATTTATGATCAAAAATGCAAATCTGCAAGAAAATCTGCTTTCATAATAAAAATCAATGATAGAGGGCGCTACTTGGAAAAGATCACATGATATGCCTTTAATTAGGAATCGTATCGCTCTGTAACTCGGAATATATTCATGATTTATGATCATAAATGTAAATCTGCAAGAAAATCTACTTTCTAAAAAAAATCATTCAAAAATGCAAATCTGCAAGAAAATCTGCTTTCATAGTAAAAATCAATGATAGAGGGCGCTACTTGGAAAAGATCACATGATATGCCTTTAATTAGGAATCGTATCGCTCTGTAACTCAGAATATATTCATGATTTATGATCATAAATGTAAATCTGCAAGAAAATCTACTTTCTAAAAAAAATCATTCAAAAATGCAAAGCTGCAAGAAAATCTACTTTCACAGTAAAAATCAATGATAGAGGGCGCTTCTTGGAAAAGATCACATGATATGCCTTTAATTAGGAATCGTATTGCTCTGTAACTCAGAATATATTCATGATTTATGATCATAAAAGTAAATCTGCAAGAAAATCTTCTTTCTAAAATAAATCATGTATAGAGGGCGCCCCCTGGGAAAGATTAAATAATAATGCTTTTTCCTTTCTTGAGAATCTGTGTTTTGTACAGTTTTTGAGAGTGTATTTACACGGATGATTACAACTTTTAAACATATGAGTTACCTTCCTGGGTATGAATAATGCATACCTACAATTAAGTTCAAAACTGTTGGGACACTTCCTGTGAAAACGGTGGTCCCTCTCCCTAAACTCAGTGTTGGTCCATATAAGAGCAAATTCCAATAAGGGCTGTAATATAATGTATACACTCCAACACTGGTTGAGGGGGGAGGTACATGTATACACAAACTTGTTAAAAATATCACACTGATATGGTTTCTCTTTAGTGTGGAACCACAGTGTTTATTCATGCTACCCCTCAATGCAAAGCATTTCTGACAATATTCATGGTTAGTGTGGATCAGTAGGTGTTTATTCAGGCTGCCCCTCAATGCAAAGCATTTTTGACAATATTCACATTAATATTATTTATCTTTAGTGTGGATCCCCAGGTGTGTATTCAGGCTGCCCCCAATGCAAAGCATTTCTGACAATGTTCACACTGATATGGTTTCTCTTTAGTGTGGATCAGTTAATAATTCTTCAGACTGCCTTTCATTGTAAAGCATTTCTGACAATATTCACATTGATATGGTTTCTCTTTTGTGTGGGTTTGTATGAGGATTGTAATAAAGGTAGCCTGTCTGTGTAAAGAATTTCTGACAATATTCACACTATACTCTGTTTGGCTTCCTCTGGACAGGGACGTAACTTAAGGGGGCTGTGGACTCTCAGGTACAGCTTCCGTAAAACTGCCGTAACTTCTTCAATATTCATTTAATCTTTATAAATGTATACAGTTTTTTGCAGAAAAGGGTTCAATGAATCCAACCATGATAATGAAATTGACCATTTTGGAAAAAATTATAAAAAACATGTTTTTTTACCCATTTTAGGTTTGGAAAAGATATCTCAAAATATATTTTGTTAAATTTTGTCATACTAGTTTTATGATAATCCTGATAACATTCCCCAGGAGCGCTTTTTTTTTTAATATCTTATTTTTTATTTTTTGAGTTACAGACCAAAAAGTGCCAAAAAATGTGTTTTTTTCCCCAAAATGGTGATTTTCAGGCGCAGCTTTTACACACGCGTGTGTATCTTCCGCCTTTCAACGCTCGTGTCCGTACGCCAGCGCCGCGAGTAGGCGCGCGCGTTATATGCTGCAATTAGTAGAATACGCGGTTACGCCACTGTCTCGTGATGACCAAACATAGTATAATATGGTTTCTCTTTAGTGTGGGTCCGCAGGTGTGTATTCAGGCTGTCCCTCAATGCAAAGCATTTCTGACAATATTCACTCACATTGTTATGGTTTCTCTTTAGTGTGGATCCGCAGGTGTCTACTCAGGTGGCCCCTCAATGTAAAGTATTTCTGACAATATTCACACTGATATGGTTTCTCTTCAGTGTGGATCCGCAAATGTTTCTTCAAATTGCCTTTCTCTGCAAAGCATTTCTGACAATATTCACACTGATATGGTTTCTCTTTAGTGTGAATCCGCAGGTGTTTATTCAGACTGCTTTTATCTGAAAAGCATTTTTGACAATATTCACATTGATAAGGTTTCTCTTTAGTGTGGGTCCGTATGTGTTTTACAAGGGTGCCTGTCTGTGTAAAGTATTTTTGACAATATTGACACTGATATGGTTTCTCTTTAGTGTGGATCCGCAGATGTTTCTTCAGACTGCCATTCACAGTAAAGTATTTCTGACAATATTCACACTGATATGGTTTCTCTTCAGTGTGGATCCGCAAATGTTTCTTCAAATTGCCTTTCTCTGCAAAGCATTTCTGACAATATTCACACTGATATGGTTTCTCTTTAGTGTGAATCCGCAGGTGTTTATTCAGACTGCTTTTATCTGAAAAGCATTTTTGACAATATTCACATTGATGAGGTTTCTCTTTAGTGTGGGTCCGTATGTGTTTTACAAGGGTGCCTGTCTGTGTAAAGTATTTTTGACAATATTGACACTGATATGGTTTCTCTTTAGTGTGGACCCGCAGATGTTTCTTCAGACTGCCTTTCTCTGTAAAGCATTCCTGACAATATTCACACTGATATGGTTGCTCGTTAGTGTGGATCCGCAGATGTTTCTTCAGACTGCCCCTCAATGCAAAGTATTTTTGACAATATTCACATTGATAAGGTTTCTCTTTAGTGTGGGTCCGTATGTGTTTTACAAGGGTGCCTGTCTGTGTAAAGTATTTTTGACAATATTCACATTGATATGGTTTCTCTTTAGTGTGGGTCCGCAGATGTTTCTTCAGACTGCCTTTCATTGGAAAGCATTTTTGACAATATTCACACTGATATGGTTTCTCTTTAGTGTGGGTTCGTATGTGGATTGTAAGGTGGCCTGTCCGTGTAAAGCATTTCTGACAATATTCACACTGATATGGTTTCTCTTTAGTGTGGATCCGCAGATGTTTCTTCAAATTGCCTTTCTCTGCAAAGCATTGCTGACAATATTCACACTGATATGGTTTCTCTTTAGTGTGGGTCCGCAGGTGTCTACTCAGGTTGCCTTCATCTGCAAAGCATTTTTGACAATATTCACACTGATATGGTTTCGCTTTAGTGTGGATTCGCAGATGTTTCTTCAAATTGCCTTTCTCTGCAAAGTATTTCTGACAATATTCACACTGATATGGTTTCTCTTTAGTGTGGGTCCGCAGGTGTCTACTCAGGTTGCCTTTCTCTGTAAAGCATTTCTGACAATATTCGCATTTATATGGTTTCTCGTTAGTGTGGATCCGTATGTGGATTGTAAGGTGGCTTGTCTGTGTAAAGCATTTCTGACAATATTTACATTGGTATGGTTTCTCTTTTCTGTGGGTTCGTATTTGGGTTGTAAGGTTGCCTGTCTGTGTAAAGCAGTATTTAATGTTGCCTTTTATCCGAAAGATATGGCAAGTTCCTGGTCTATGATTAAAGCGTGCATACCTGTTATTATGTCTTCCAACATGACATCTTAGTCTATCAAATGAATGAAAATACCTTCCACAATGTAAACACCTACACGGCTTATACAAACCCATGATCTTTCACAAATATATCCCAATATCAAAGGAACAAATATGTGCAATTGGTGACAAATACCCTAACCCCCCTGAGTACTAAAATTGCTAATCCAAAGTCCCTCTCCAAACGCATGCGAAGTCGGTTTTCGATGACGTAGTCAACCGAGCCTATATAGTTAGCGCAATATACTGCGCGAATGTGTAGCTGAGGGCCGTGGCTTAGTGGTTGTGACGTGGGGCTTGAGAACGGAGGGTCCCCGGATCGAATCCAGGCAGGTTTCCGGAGATTTAGTTGGTGTTTTTTCCTCGGAAATTGTGATCCCGGTCAAAAACCCTTAACCGGGGTTAGGGTTAAAGTGTTCCACGCATTCACATAAAACTTGGTTATATTTCCTGGATCACAAGATTGTATACGAATACAGATGATGATATTTCTTGCCTACCTCAGTGATGAGATGTATTCTAGTTGAGGGATTATTCAGTTTCATAACACATGGAGGTATCAATGAACTCATGCGTCCCACGATCATCTGCACCTGCAGGAAATATAACATGTACATATGATAAGAAATACAAGAAAGTAATAAGCATAAGCATAAGCATAAAATGGTCACTACAGCTTAATAAACCTGTCTTACCGTTGTCGATTCAAGATAAACAACGACGACGAAACCTTATTGAACCTAGTGCTGTTATCGATTGTCGAAAGTGTCGCGATATTGTCCGTACTTGCGACATGTCGATACATATTTTCGTATATCTGACAATATTTTCGTGCATGGCCGTACCGTGCATCATTCCCTCGGTGAAAGCCTGACAAATCCCGCAAGTAACAAAATAATTCATACTGAATAACAACGCCATCGGGAATGCCACTCGTATTGTATTTATAAATAATCATAAAGAACAACCATGTTTTTCAGAGAGCGCAGTTTCAATCAGAGGCTTAATCCACATCTGTGGAACTGTGCCTTTCGAGATGAGTTGGGAGCACATGTTATTGGCATTACGTCACTCGTACCGGTTCCGGAAAATTAAATAAATTTATAAAACCCCGAAGTAAAATTTGTGATTGGACAAATTGTCACACGCATGTGTAAGGATGATTTTCGTAGCAATACGTCATTCGTGTCAGGTTTCAGAAAAGTCCAAAGGATAAATCGAATAAATCCGAAGCACAATGTCACACGCATGCGTAAAGGATGATTTTCTTCAATTAAAAGATGGCGACCATATCGGCCAGCTAATTCGGAATGTGTTCATTTTAGTCTTCGTTCAACGTTTTTAAATGACTTTTTAGGCCAATTTTTAAAGTTATTTATTGGCAGGGTACATCATTGATAGGAATATTTCTCCCGTTCCCCATCTGATCAGGTTTTATCTGATGTTTTTGATTTTTGACGATAGTTGCAGAATTCAAAAACCAAAGTTATATCTTTGACGACATATCGATACAAAATTTTGTATCGATAACAGCACTAATTGAACCGGTTAATATTTGTATATTATTGTATCGCTATTTGACTATAGTCTTCATATTCATAGAGATGAGAATTCTGTTTTACCTTGTTGAGATCTGTGTTTTGGTCTACACATTTACTTTTCTTTGGATTTGACGGTTTTAGTACTCCTTGTCTGCACCTGCATGTAAAATATATATTACAGAGAATTTTAATTAAGACAGTTTCAAAAGTAAAATGACAACACATCAGTAACGTGCGCAAAGGGGGGGGGGGGGGGCTGTCAGTCGGGGGCTGGGCCGTAGCTAGAGGTTTTTTTGTGTGGGGAGGGGTTGTAATCCAAATAGACAAATAGTCGGCAAATTTGTACATGTTGTCGACAAATTTATGCACCAGGTTGGTAAAAAAAGGAAATGTTAAAGAGAAAACTGATGAAAACTCTCATGATTGTCCGTCCATTAGTTCATAGTTGTTGACTGTGGTGTCTTTTTGACTGTGCGATTTTGTGACTGTGCAATTTTTTTGACTGTGCCCATTTTGTTGACCCCCCCCCCCCCCCCCCCCCCCCCCACCCCACACACACACACTCACGGGGTGACTGAAAGAAAAAAATATGGGGCTAACCTTTATTATTTGTTTGTACATCGGGGGAATTGAGAAGAATCCGAGTCGGGGGAATTTCATTTATGGCCAGGTGCCCCTCCCCCCCCCCCCCCTCACTCACAATATCCTGCGCACGCCACTGCAAACAAATAGGGCAGCGCCTTTTTTGGTCAGCGTCTTTTTTCGGTCACTTTCGCCTAAATCAACTTATTCCGCGGCAGTATAAACTGACGGCTGAAAAACGCCGCATAGTCGATGCCCGGCATTGCTTTGTAATGGCGTTGTTCAGACCCATATTTCATGCAAGTCTATTTCTTAGTATAGTTTTAATTACGATATTTATAAAATAAACTTATATGCTTATAAGCTTATTTAAAAAAAATTAGTATACCCTTTATGGTTGGTCCCTTCCCTTCCGGCTTTAAAGTCTGGGGTTTTATTAGACCGACATGCAAAGCTTGTTGACTACAATACAACACTGGATCCCCTATAGCTCTGATAGCCATGAGTCCCGGCCATGAGTATGATTTTGATCATATTATAAAGTTGTTTTTTCAATCAATAAATGTCAATTCAATGAACAATGAGACCTACAATACAAGTCCTTTATTGGGAATAGGCCTATTGCATTGATGAGATCATGGATTATTTTACTAATTTAGCAAATAATGTTCATACTTTATTCCATTGACCATTTTATCACCCTCTCATTCATTCCTTCCCTCCCCTTGCCTTCGTCTTCGGTAAGCGTTCTATTCTACCCGCTGGGCGTCGTTTCAATTCAATGGAATAAACCGCATACTCCCTATTGAACTCTACATCTACATCTATGCAACTACTCATCAATGCCTTTCAGCAACTAGACAATGTATCCCTGGAACCTAGGAATACAAACATGAGCGTACAGACACAGACCGGGATGATCCCCTACTCTTTACGAAGAAATCTGTGAACTTTTAACGTGCTCAGTGATAGCTCTTCCGAAACACGGGACCAACATTTCTAGGTGACTTCCGAACCACGATCGCCATGAACATGCATACTTCAGTCTGCACGGTCTGAAGGAGACATGGGGACGAGGCTGTGTTAGTGTATTGTATTGAACTCGCGCTCAAACGATCCACCAACAGAACTACGATGCGCATCAGTGTTACGACGCTCTAACCGACTGCGCCACCTCGACTCCATTACAGTTTATTCTGTGAAACGATGCCCGGCGGGTAGAATACAACGCTTACCCTCCCCTACAACTTACTACATTTGGTTGGATCTATGATTCAACCAAATGAAATTGATCCTGGTGCACAAGCTTGTGGTCCTTATTTTTACAGAAGAAAAATATTTACGCCTTTAAACAGTGAACAGCTACGTCACGTGTTTACAAATATCTATATTATAATACGCTACTCTCTGTCTGTCTGTTTCTGTTTACAAGAGCTACGTTGTGGGGTTACTTGTAAGTTCCCAGCATACATGGGCTTTTTTTACATTGTGGGCCTATCCCCACAAGTCGTTTTGTCTGTTAAATTTTCAGACAGGTATAGGGTACCCCCCCCCCCCCCCCCCACACACACACTTGTAAATTAACCCCTAAGTGTTTGTGTCCGAGTCTACAAACAGCGTCAATGGGTGTTTGCGTGTCTGTACATTGTGCACTTTTTTTTTGCACAACGTACAGACACCTAAAAGCCCA